>PVKB01001003.1:444087-521262 GCA_004027205.1 Ctenodactylus gundi | reverse complement strand
TGTTTTCTATCAGAATTTTCACAGTTTCTCACTGTGTCAGTAAAGGTTTTCCAGATAAAAAAGAATCAATAAAGGAATTTGATATGTATATGTATGTATATATGTAGATGTTGATATCATTTATTATAAGGAATTGGCCTGTATGATTTTGGAAGCCAAGAGATCCAGAGATCTGTAATCAGAAAGCTGGAGACTAAAAATGAGACAATGGTGCATTCCATTCTTAGTTCCGGGTTAGGAGAAAACCAGTGTCATAGCACAAAGATAGGCAGA
This sequence comes from Ctenodactylus gundi, assembly GCA_004027205.1. Taxonomy (NCBI): domain Eukaryota; kingdom Metazoa; phylum Chordata; class Mammalia; order Rodentia; family Ctenodactylidae; genus Ctenodactylus; species Ctenodactylus gundi. Next base: position 520,989 of record PVKB01001003.1, on the reverse strand, counting down.
GGGAAGGATTTCTCTCCTGTGCTCCTTTTGTTTTACTCAGACCTGCATTTGATTTGGATGGTGGCAGAGCAGGGATCAATCCCAGCGCCTTACACACGCAAAAACATGCACTATACTTCTGAATTACATCCACCTCCCTCCAGCTTTTATTGATTGAATGAGATCCACCCTTTCTGTGGAAGACAATCTCTTACACTTCCAATTGACTCAAATATTAATTCACTCAGAAACATCCCCTAGAATGATATTTGACTAAATATCTGAGCACCCTGTGACATGGTCAACTTGACACATAGTATTAGCCATCACATTTACTTTAGGGTCTGGAGTTACAGCTCAGTGATAAAGCACATGCTTAGTACAAATGAAACCCTCGCTTCAATCTTCAGTGTCACTGCCACCCCAAATTATCCATCTCATCCACTTTTTGGTTGTAACAAGTACATAAGTAAATTCGACCATGAGGGCGTCACTCTCTTTGATGTAGAGACACCAGTTGAATAATGGCAGGGTAACAACCTTTGGATATCTGGATATCACACAGCAGAAAGGGGCAAAACACAGTCACAGAAATATCTTCACAAAAACCTGAATTTATTTTGTACAGAATTTTTATATGACTTCTGTGCCAGTTAATCTTGTCAACTTGACTGATTAAGACATGCCTAGAAGGCTTATTGGTTTGTGAAGGCACTAACCACATCAACGGAGTCTTCCACGGAAGAGTTCATAGCTGAATGGGCTATTTGGAGGTGGGGCCTAGTTGGAAGAAGTGAGTCTCATTGAGGAGTGACCTTGGAGGTTTGTGACCCGCACAATCGTCTCGCCAGCAAGAATGCACGCGGGCACCAAGATCCTTCTGCAGCAATCGTTTATTATAACATTGATGAGAGGAAGACCCCAAGGCCCAAAATGGCACGGTTTATATATCCTTCAGGTTACATCTGGGTGGCGTGTTGGTTCCTGATTTGCAGAGGCCAATCAGGCCATATGACGTGTCCGAATGACGTGACTCCGGGGCTGATCTTTAGCCTACGCGCATGTGCAGTGGCAATTGTTTACTAATCAGCTGGCCGGATGCCGGCACCATCTTGTAATGGCGTTTGCAGGCTCTCTACAGAGGTTGTATCTGATGACTGGTTCCTTTTCCCCAGGCTCTTCTCCTGCTCTCTGCTTCCAGGATGCCATGAGTTGAGAAGCTTTCCTCCATCGTGCTATTCCACCTTGATGTTCTGCCTTACATCCAGCCAACCGTGGATTGAAACTTCTAAAACTATGAGCCAAAATAACTCTCTTTTCCTTCATACAGTGTATATCAGGCATTTTTTGCATTAATAAATAGTGAGCTAATATTAACGCAACTTTCTTTTTGAGACAGGGTCTCGCTCTGTAGCCCAGGCTGGTCCTGAACTCACTATGTAGCCCAGGCTGGCCTTGAACTCATGGCAGTTCTCTTGCCTCAGTATCCCAAGAGCTGGGATTACAGTTGTGCACCACTATGCCTGGCTAATTTTTGTGTTGTGCTGGGGGTTTAAACCTAAGGCCTTTAGTGCACTATGCTGGCACACTAACCCCTGAGCAACATTCCCAGCCAGAAATAACTCTTAAGGATCTATATAAGCACAACGTTGTTATTTTAAGAACAAAAATGTGTTATTTTATTAAAAGAATTTACCCGTGTATTAAAATTTTATTTTAGCTAGGAATTCTGTGAGGCTGAGGCAAGAAGATCACAAAATTTGAAACCAACCTGAACAACTTAGCAATTCAGTGAGATCTGGTCTCAAATGAAAAATAAAATAAAAAATAAAAAAACGAATTGGAATGTAGCTAAGTGCAAAGGCCCTGGATTCAATCTTCAGTACCACACAAAAAAGTATGTATTTAAGAAAATGTGATGCCACTACACGCTTAGGAAAATGGGCAAAATCCAAAGCGCTGACACTATTCGACATTGGCAAGACTGTGAAGAGCAGGAGTTCTCATTCATTGCTGGTCAGGAATTCAAAATAGTACAGTCACTTTCAGATACAGCTTATCCCACTCTTATTAAGCTAAATTAACATATTACTATGCAGTCCTGTAATTACACTCCCTCAGATTTACCCAAATGAATTAAAAATTTATGCTGTGCAATTATATGGTAGCAATTTTCTTCACTCTTGTCTTCCTTCCGTTTCTTCCAAATCTAGGAAGCAAACAAGATGGACTTTAGTAGGTGAGTGGACAAGCGATAGTCCATCTATTAAAAATGAATTATTCAATATTAAAAAGAAGCAAGCTATCGAGCCATAAAAATGTGTGGAAGAAGCTTCAGTGCACATTGCTACATGAAAGAAGTTAATCTGAAATATGTGTGTGTACTGCATGATTGTACCGTACGTCTTTCTGGAAAGGGAAAAACTATGAAGGCAGTGAACAAGATCGGTTATTATTAGGGAGAGAGAGGAAGAGTATCAAATTTTTAGGGCATTGAAACTATTTTATATGCTATCATACTGGGGATACACGCAGCAGACATTTACAAGACCACAGAACATGCTCCAGAGTGAACCTTAATGAAAATTGTAAACTTTGGATCATAATGATGTGTCAGTATAGGTTCACCAGTTCCAACAAATGCACCATTCTGGTGCACCATGTTGATAAGGAGGAGATTGTGGGGAAAGGGCAAATGTGGGAATCCTTTCCTTTCTGCTCAGTTTTTCTAAAAACCTAAAACAGCTCTAAAAATTAAAGGCTATTTTAAAAGACGTATTAGCATTTTGATGGATTCATCTGGCTTGTGGGTAAATAGTGGGCTATTATTATTTAGGACTATTTTGGTAAATGACTTTGTAATAGGCATTTGTTATTGTGGATAAGGCTAAAATTTGAGTTGTTTTGAGTAGCATTTGGGTCACAGAAAAAAATTATGGTTGTACATTTTGAGTGGGAGGCTTTTATTTAGAGCGGAAATCTTAGCCAGTGAAATGCAGTGCCTTGGACCTCTCTCAGTTACCACATAGACTCTCAGTAAAATAGGATCAGTGATCTCGGGGTTGTCTCCGTAATGTTGGCTAAGCTGTGTTCTGAGTTTTTAAATCATGTAACAATTCTTATACTAATGTATAAGAAAATAATTGACCGTAGTAGGAATCTGGGCTTGGTTTGCTTAGGTAGGTGCATCTGGCTCAAGGTCTTTTACAATGATGCTGCAGACAAGGTGTTGGTTGGGGCCAAGATCTCATCTAAAGGCTCAGCAAATGGTTGGAGTAATAATGACCCACTCTAAATGTGACTCGCGTGGTTGCTACCGAACTTTGGTTGTTTACACATATGTTTCTCTGTAGGCTTTTGGAATGCCTTCCAAGTCTAGTGGGAAGGGGAAAGAAGAAACAAAGAGGAAGAGGAGAAAGATGATCCTGTCAGGCTGTTCAACATCTGAGTCACATCATATCTGGTTTTGATAATTACTTTGTCTTTGAGAGTATTTTTTTTCTCATTCTTATACCTTGGAATTTCATTGTTGTTAACCTGGATGTCTTGAGTAGGATAGTAGAAATCAAGATAAGCAGTTCGATGCCTTTCCTTCCCTTTAGTATAGTTTGAGATAACCCAAGCAGGAGATGGACTCAAGGATTGCAATTACTGTGATTTTCTGGGGTGTGTGTCAGGCTTCAATATCTCGTAGAAATATTTGTGTCTAAGGTATTTGGTTATCTAGAAAAAAAATTCTGTTGGATTCTGGTCTTCAGATATTTCCTATATGCTATGCTTAGTGTTGCATAGCAAGTCTTCTGACTGTTCTGGAGGGAGGGGGGACAACTCACAGGTTGAAGATGAAAGTGGACTATTACCATTACCTGGCTGAAGTGGCCACTGGAGAGAAGAGGGCAGCTGTTGTGGAGTCGTGTGGAGGCCTGCAGCGCAGCTCATGAGATCAGCAAGAAGCATATGCAGCCCGCCCACCCCTTCCGCCTGGGCCTGGCTCTTGACTACTCCATTTTCTACTATGAGATCCACAATGCCCCAGAGCCAGAGTGCCACTTGGCTAAGACCGCTTTAGATGATGCCATCGCCAAACTCGAACTCTGGACAAGGACTCCTACAAGGGCTCCACTCTCATCATGCAGCTCCTCCGCGACAGCCTAACGCTCTGGGCGAGTGATCAGCAAGACGACCAGGGTGGAGAAGGCAACAATTAAGGCCCCCAGGTGGACTGGCAGCGCACTCTGATGCTACTACTGCAGTCTTTATTTTATTCCCATGAGTTAGGGTCGGGTCGGGGGAGGGACAGGAAGGTGTGACCTTCCCAGGAAGAACTCTATGACCTGTCCTGTTTTTGGTCACCTCTTTGAGGTTTTTGCCAAAATACCACTATTGGAAAACCAGGCTAGCTGTGTTGGCATTGCAGTAGCAGCCTCACATGGGCATCCCGACTGTTCTGTAGGTCCCTGCAAGTGGGTCTGTCTTTTATTAACTTATTGCTAGGTGGTAGGGGATCAAGAGGAAAAGATACACATGGAATGGCCTTTGTTCGGTGAGTTCTGTGGTTCCAGTAAGGATTCTTATGTACATGCGCTCTTGTTTTGGACACTTCCACTCCTCTCTTTTAGCTGCGCATTTCTTTCAGGGTGTACTCTGCCAGACACAGTGTAGTTGAAATCCCAGGTAGACTTGGAGGATAAGGTACACTCACCCTCATGCTTTAGGCCTGGCCACTTTTCCAATGTCTGATGAGTGACAGTATTAACACTACATTGCAGTTTACAGTATTTCTACATTACAGTCATATGGGACATCAAGCCATCGATTGTGAGTTTTTCTTTGTTAGTTTGGCTTTCCATCCTTATTCTACCATATACAAGTTGGCTTAGCTAGTTTATCTCACTCTAGGTTGAAAGAATGGCCTGAGGAGAATCAAAACTTCTTTAGATATTGGCTACAGATGTGTGGAAAGTGGCTGTGGGTTTTTCTTTTTTTCCTCTGAATGTGAACCCATCACAAAAGTAAATTAATCATTTTAATAGAAACATCAAACACCACAAAAAACAGAGAACATTCAAGTCCATATGTCCCTTATCACGTTGGTATTTTCAAAGACTCCTGCTTTCTCAGCTGCCACAGTTCGTCCTCAGGGATCACACTGCCATTTGTGTCCCTCTGCACTTGAGTCCTCCCCGCTGTACCTTGTGCCCGTGGCACACAGCTGGCTCAAGAGGCTGTTGGATTGTAGAGGCGGGTGGTCGTTTGGAGAAAGCTCTCGGTGCAGTGTGGAAAGTCAGGTCCTAGAGGCTGAATTGGCAGAAAATCTGAAGGGAGGTGCTCTATCCACAGCACACACTGTCCAATTTTGGATTAAGATATTTGAGTTCTTCTTATTCACATACATATTTCTAATCTCTATAAGCCAGCCAGAAATTTATTAATTTTTAAAAGAGCTTGTAACAACAGAATATAAACTAGTTAATGTGGTCAGTTACAAAGCCTGAGTTTCCAAATTCTCAACCAACCTTGAATTCTTGAGATGAACCCTACATGGATTTGATATATAGTGTGTGTATGTTTATATATTAAAATTCCTATATATATATAAGCATATAAGCTTTTTTAGGATTTTTGCCTCTGTGTTCATGAGGGATACTGAGTGTTTGGTTTTGTTTTGATAATGTCATGTCTGCTTCTGGTATCAGGGTTTTGTTGGTCTAATAAAACTAGTTAGAAGTTTCCTTCTCTAGTTTCTGAAAAAGCATCTGTAAAACTCGCATTACGTCTCCTTAAATGTTTAACAGAATTCACCTGTGAAGTCATCTGGGCCTGATGTTTTCCTTGGGAGAAGGCTTTCCATAACTAATCCAATTTCTTGAGTAGATAGAAGGCTATGGTGGCAGGCAGCTTCCCCGAGAAGTGATGATCAGTTGATTGCCTTTTATTTAGCTCCCAATTTCTCCTTCAGTCCAGGCTCCATAATAATTGACAGAATTCAGTAAAGCAGATCTGCTTTGCAGTGAGCACAACGATAAGCTTTCTCAGTTAGAGGGCACTGGAGGAGCACGGGAGGATGGCTCCACTGCTGATTCCCAGTTTCAGGTGGGCCAGTCATACGGAGCAAGGACATTGGTATAGTTTGCATCTGAAGCGTCCCTCAAAAGCCTCATATATTTGGATGTTGTGGAGTATCTATGTATTCCATGGGCTGTAAAGAGGTGGAGCCTGGCTGGACGGGACAGATAGTTGAGCTTTCCCTGGAGAGGGTGGGTCCCTGGGGTTTGACCTGGAAGGGGGTACTGTGGGAATTCCTTTTGCAGCTTTTCTATGGGATTCCTCCTGACTCAGTGGAAATAGGAACCTTCTTTTGATCTTTTGTTAATTCTGGCAGAAGGCTGCCACAAATCCCAAGGCAGGAAGGCCTTCATGCTGTCTCAAAAGATAAAAGAAGACTAATTTCCATAAAATAAGATAGTCAGAGGTCAATAATAAGGAACTGCTAACTCAGTAGATGAGACACTTTGTATTCACAATGAACACTTCACACAGATAACGTGTAAGGTCTGCTAAAAATACTCCCCTTAAGCATGTGCCCTTGTTTTTCCCTGGGTATAAAAAAGCTTGTAGTAAAAATTAAAATTGTTCAATCCATAAGATGGTTCCACAAGTCTGCCTGAGTGGATATTAGTTGTGCCACTGACCCAAACCCCCATCAGCATTTCATGGTGCTGGCTGTGACAGTATACACTAGTTCTTCCCTTCCTCACTCACGTGGCTTCCTGCTTGCCGTGCTGCGAACAGCTGTCCTGTGGCTCTTTGCTGTGTGCTTTCCCTGTTGCTAGATGCCTGTGAATGGACTGAAACCTTCAGAAACTGAGCTAAATTTTTCCTTTCTTATATTGTGTTATATCAGGTGTTTTGTCCCAGCAGTGGAAGACTAAGTAAAACAGAAATTGATACCAGAGAAGTAGGGTTGTTGCTGGGACTTGACCTAAACACATATTTTAGAAGCCTGTGGGGTTGGTTTGTGGGAGGAATTTGGAAAGGTTTGGAGATGCTGACTACAGAAGACTTACAATATCATAAGCCAAGTTTGATGGGAGATTCTAGTCAGAGCTCAGATCAGAATGCTGAACGGAGTAGATGCAGATCGTAAAGGCTGGGCTCAAGAGCTTTCAGCTAGGAAGGAGGACTGTATTGGAAATTGGTCAAGAAACCATGTGTACTCTGCTCTGACAAAAAGTTTATACTTTGCCTGAAACTTAAATTGAGGAAAGTGGACTAGATAATCTCTACCAGGAAATTTTGAGGCATCCCAATGTTCAGGCTGGCTGTTTCATGGGTTCTGCTTGAAGCTTTTCATCACCTCTATTCTGAAAACCAGGAGAAAACAGCAGAGTGAAAAAATGTAAAAATGTTTGCAGATTTTCCAGAATGAAAGAGACTGCAAAATTAAGAGCAAAGGAGCTTATGGTTGTTGAGAAAATTAAAATTGCAAATAAATTTTCTGCATGAGGTCTATCAGAAAGATATCTTGAGGGCATCTCAGAGGTTAGGAAGAGTACCTTTTTTCCATTCTGTGACTATTGGGGGAGATATCAAATTGAAGCAATCAGGAACCACAACTTAATTAGGGTTTGGGAATCACGCCTCCATCGGGAATTGAGAACCAACCTGGATTAGAAAGCGAGACATCTGTGGGTCGACGAATGAGGGAAGAACCCCCACCTGGATGTGAGAGGCCCAGCTGGAACTCCAACATTATAAAAGAAAGGAAGAAGAAAGATTGCTACGGCTTGTTCCTCTGGGAAAGCTCTCACCTTCGCAGTTGTCTACAGATACTGACTTGCTGCACACCGCAGATCTTTACCAGATTCGCTCCAGTATCGACTTGTGCCTGTCTGCCCAAGACTGATCTTCAGTTGCCAGTCTTCATTCTCTCGTCTTCGCCATTATTCTTCGAACAATCAAGATCTGCAGCAGACTCACCGGCTGTCCTGTAGTCCCCGACAGGTGTTCTACTTCACAGCTGAGCAGCCATTGGACACTCTGGCTCTCGCACGTGCAGGCCGCCATCTTGGACTATCTCTACCTCAGATTTGTAAGCCTTCTAAATAGATCCTTTTTGTTATAATTTCTGTAAATTCTGCCTTTTGAAAGAGCCCAAACTGATACACATTCAAAGACTTTGTTTTGAAAAGAAATCCGGGGAGCATTCTGCAGGGCAAGTAGGAAAGTGAATCCCCCAGGAATCCAGCCATCTAAGAACTCAGAGGCCTCTGCGGGCATGGACCAAGGCGGCCAGACTACTGCTTACCCCAGTGGCAGACCTTGGCATCACTCATGCGGTGCTGGTTGCACAGGCATTGAGAATGCAAGAGTTGTTGGGCTCAGAAAGGCTTCCACCCCGATTTCAGAAGGCCTTGGAGGCTATGCATTGTGCCTCTGAAAGTACTGTTTATGAAGTTGAGGTGGAGCCCAAACTGCAGTGGGGATTCCAGTAATTTGGAGATGCTGGGGATGTTGAGGAAGGCTACAGGCTGTTAGTGGAACCAACCACAAAGAGAAACTATAGAGGTGGTAGCTGGAAGCCACACTGTAGGGACAGGGCCACCCAAAACCTTTGGGGCGCACATCTTGCCACAGCTCGCCTCAGGTGGTGGACACAGAGCTAAAGGGTTTAATGGGAATTCAGGGTTTGGAGTTTGCATGGTTTTCAGTCTTGCTTTGGTCCAACTGTTTTCTATCCTCTTCCTTCTTTCTGGATTGGAAACATTTCCCTTGTCCCATTATGTGCTGAAGTATTCAGCTTTCCTTTGATTTTCACAAGTTCACAGGTAAGAAAGAGTTTGCCTTGAGTCAGAGGGGACTTTGGACTTGCATGCCTTAGCAGTCCTGGAATTGCTAAGACTTTAGCAACTCTCGAGCATGGACTAAGTGCATTTTTCATAAGCAGCTGGGCATGAGTCCTTTGGGGCCAAAGGTGGAATGTTATGGTTTGAATCTGCAATGTTCCTCAAATGACTAACATTTGAATGTTGTTGAACGTCTCGATTCCATGTGCTGTTAAGAGGTAGGTCCTGGCTAGAAGGGGTGGATACCTGAGGCTTGACCTGCAAAAGGTCTCACTGCAGCTTGATCTGGAAGGGTGTACACTAGTTCTGCCTTTCCTCGCCCATTCTGTTAGGATGCCATGAACAGCTTATCTCTAGCTGGGCCTTGCCATGTACTTCTACCACTGCCTGCTGCCCATGAATGGACTGAGACCTCATGAAGTAATGAGTGAAAATAATCCTTTTCTCAAGTTGTGGATGTCAGGTATTCTATGTCAACAATAAAAAGACATACATGTAGTGGAGCACTTCCTGCCATGCACCCAGCACATGTGTTCTGCTGGTAACACTGCAACCTCAGTTTGGCCTAGTAATAATTTTCCCACGGCCCTCTCGAGATAAGAGTGCCCCTAAAGGGTTCCTGCCCACTACATTCCCAAGGTCTCCTGTCTGCCCTAGTGCCGATTTCCTCTGCAGGCTGCACACCTCACCTGCATCCTGGAGAGTAGCTTCCTGTTCACCAGCAATGAGAGTTGGCCTGAGCCAACCAGCAAACCAGTCATGTCCAACGGGCTGAATTACACTTTTCCTAATGAGGGGGGCATCCCAACACTGGGTGGGCTTTTTAAGTTGAATCTTCTTTAGGTATTCTTCCTAGGCCACAAGATATATATGAAATACATTTTTCTCTTGTAGTTACTCATTTATTAAAGGTTAATTTCTTTAGACTGTTTCCTCATACAATTCACTGTATAGGTTCTAAGTCCTGATCACACATAAACTGATATCGTTCTCAAAGACCCCTGGCTTCTGGGATTCATGCTCTTCACGTTCATTTCTTTCCTGAGACCTAGTGACTTGCTTCTATGGATTAGAATACCACAAAAATGAGATGTTCCTTCCAGTTTAGGTTATCAAAGACTGACTTCTTTCTCTTTTCTCTTCCAATCCCATACAGTGAGGTGCCACACAGAGGTTCATGCAGCACAAATAGACAGCAGCTTCTAGCCAACAACCAGGCCTTTATCCAACATTCATACGGAACAGAATCCTGCCACAACCGTGGGAGTGACCTCAGCAGCAGATATTTCCTTGCTAGAGATGGCTTTAATACCAGCCAATACCTACACTGCAGCCTGTGACGAAGACTATGAAGCTTTAAGTCACACCTAGATTCCTGACCTACAGAAACCTTGAGATAGTAACTGCTGCTCAGCTACTAAGTTTTGAGAGTAATTTATGTGATGATAATCCGTAAGAGTAATTCCAAATTTTAATCTTATATCTTTTAGTATATCTTTTGGTAGTTGTGTTTTAAAAAAATTTTCTAAAACCTAAGATGAATTTTCCAAATGCACAGAGTACACCATTCATTTGCTCAAAAATCCTTCAGAAATAACAAGTATGGCCACATAAAAAGACACACACACAAATGTTCATAGCAGCTTTATTTATAACAGCCAAATATTTGAAACAGCTCAAATGCCTTTTAATGAGAATGGTTAAACTAAACATGGTGTATCTATACCATGGATTACTACTCAGCAATATACAGGAACAAATTATTAATACATGCAACAGTTTGGGTGGATCTCAAGGGAACTGCACTGAATGGAAGAAAAAAGCCAATTTCAAAAGGTTACACATGGTATTTCACCTAGGTGGCACTCTCAAAATGACAAGAGTACAGAGATGGAGTCCAAATTAACGGTTGTCAAGGTTTAGGGATCAGTGTACGGGGTAAGGGAGAAAAACAGATGTGAACATAAAGAAGTGTTAAGGAGGCCAAACTAAGGAAAGAGAACAATTGTTAAATTGATAGTAGTGATTCCGGAAACCTGCATGTGAGAAAATTGCATAGGACCACACACATACACTTGCACACACAAGCCTGTGCACACAGTGATAGCATGTGAAGCTGTTGAGATCTGAATACATCTGTGGATTGTAGAGATGCCAACTTCCTGGTATTATTCTGTATTTAAGATGCTACTATCAAAACTATGAAAAGCACCTGTTCCTCTCTGTACTTTTTGGTTCAGTTTGTTTTTAGGGTCTCTCTATGCAGTCCAGACTGGCCCGAAACTCCTACGTAGCCCAGAGCCAGTTTCAATCTCCCAATCCTTTGGTCTCCTCTTCCCATGGCATTAAAAGTGTGAACCGCTATGCCTAGTTCAGCTCTGTACTTTCTGCAATTTCCTGGGAACCCATAACTATTTCAAGATATAAAGTTTAAAAAAATACTTCAGTTGATTCCCTGCCTCTTGGACTTGAAATACCTATTTTAAGTTATGGTACTTATTACTATCCATCCGATTGTGATGTTGACTTCTGAAGAGATCTAGTCATGAAGTTCTCTCATGGGTACTTGGTATTTAAGATACTATTAAAGTACATCCTTATTTCAACAAGTATTAATAAAATAAAATCTTACTAGAACTTCATCCCTATCATTACATTTTCTCTGCCTAGATCACCTATTCATGGTTCACCACTCCAGGACTTTATGTTTGACAATTATTGGTATGTTCTCTGCGGAGGGGTCTGTGATTAAATCACTTGCAATCCTCTACAATGTGTGTTAGGAAGGCTGACAAGACAGGCAGATTAAGTTAGGGAGTTTTCTGAGGTCTCTCAGGTACTTAGTGGGCAACTAGATGTCCTGTCTCTGTTCTCATTTCCTGATTTTTCCCTTTTAAAGTTTGGTGGGCCCATTTCACAGGTTTCACAATACAGGAAGGCAAAGAGAGGAAGCGAACAGAAATTCTGTCAACCGATCACACGGCTGCCCACATTACTGCAGGGTATGATATGCCAGTCCCAACCAACCTGATTTTCTTTTGAATGACAGTGCCAGTCTTTGGGCCTGCCTAGACATACGAGAAAGCCAAAAACCTCATAAAAGGGGATTCCCTATGCATGCAAAATGGATTTCAGACTCTGGGCCCTCTTCCCTGACAGGAAACTTTTGTTCTCTCTTGAAATAAACTTTTGCTTTGTAACTTTTCCAGTTCTGACCACACATTTCAATATAAGCTTTGGAATCAAGGACCCAGGGAACAACTTTACATATAAGCAAGCTCAAGGACATGACAGTTATATAATACACTTTCTATACAATAAATCCTGTCAGCTGTTCCAGCCTATTTTTAAAATATATCTTTTCCTCCATTTCTGTTTGTGCTTTCAAAATTTCTTATCTACACTACTGACCTGGCCTCCCTGCTGGCTTTGCTCCAGGTTCACCTTTCACATTACTGCCTAAGTGATTTTCTGGAATCCCAATCTGTTCAGTTTCTCCACTCATCCTCTTAGTATTGTTTTCACTGTTCTTTAAAGACACTTCTTTTAGATTATCTTATTATTTCAGGTTTCTGACTCAGTTTTCTTGCCTGTAAAAGGCAACAATAATGATCCTATGTTAATAATATACCAACAGCACTCACAATTGTGTTAGGGACATACAAGAATCCTAAGAGTTAGCTATTTACTCACTTCCCTGAATGCCTTCTCCATTATAAACTTAGGCCAAAACAGGAACCAACCACCACTGCCACCACCTCTTTGGGAAGCTGAAAAGAGGGCAGACCTGGATCTAAATTCTGACTCCACTGTTTTCTAGTTCCAAGGTTTTGATAAATATGCAACATCTGAAATATAAAATAAGGGATATTACTCTAGGGAATGACGGCTGTTAAAACTGACTGGGCTGCTGTGAAGGTACAGCAGACACTTAGGAGGGCTTCCCTTCACTTATCTTCGCTTGGTGAAAATATTACTTGTCTACAAAGGCTAGCCAGAGGTCATTTCACAGATAGGCACCTCCTCTGGCTCACAATAACTACCACCAGCTGCATAATTTCCTTTCTAGAATACTCATATAGTTCTTTGAGCTCAATAAATTACTTAAATATGTCCTCCTTATTTTCTACACTGAGCAGAGAACTTGTGTTTTATCGATCTTTAACCTTTATGTTTAGCAAATATAGGGGCTTAGAATATGAGTGTAAAGAAAACTGCACAAAGCCCAGTGAAAATGGTGTCTACATTCACTCTGGCCATTATCAGTTCACATTCAGAGATTCCCAGAACTGTCTTCAGACTAGACACACTGCTCTGTATTAGCTAGTTACATGTCCTATTTTCTTCCCTTAAGACTGTAAATTCAATATTATCTAAAACATTATCTCCCCTTAGAAAGTGCTCCATTCTGAATAAAGTGATGAACAAAATTAAGGAATATTCCAACTTCTTTGGATCTACCAATTTATTTCAGATCCTTCCCAAAGATACCTGAATGAAGCAAGTGATCACCCAACAAAAAGTGTCTTGGGGGAAAAAAAAAAAAGTCTTGGTATCTTTGATAAGGAAAAAAAAAACAAGCAAGAAAATTAAGACAACTAAGATATACCATAAACTTGATATTGACATTAAACAAACAACTTGTAAGGTGGACAAATAATTTTATTTTGTGCATGCAAATACATGTCAAGTACTGCAAACTTTTTCCATCAATTTTCTCTCAAACACTGAAAATCATGATGCTCTATTTTGTGAACAGCCAAAGCTAATATCTCTTCACTTCAGTGCTACAGCAAAAACACACAGAATTCACTCTTTGCTATTCACTATCATCACAACCCTCATTGTTCCATCTTCGCCCTCCCCCCCATACACAGGCTGTATAAGTCATAGCCTTCCCCCCATTTAATCCTATTCCTATAGCACAAAGGGAAACATTACAATTTGGAAAGTCAAATTGAAATATTGAAATAAATGGAATAAAATTTATTCCCATATATATTCCCCATTTCATTGTACAGAATTATTTTAAATTATAGTTTTAAATAGAAGCTGAGTATATGCCTTAAAAATGAGCATTAAATCCATCTTAGAGATGGTGCCTGCTTTTTACATGATGGGTGTACACCATCTTTAATTTCATTTACATTTCAATCGAACAATAGATTTGCAAAGAAAATGTCTAATACAGACGTAAAAATATTCACACTAGAGCTTCACAATCGGTTGTACAATTGACAAACAGGCCTCTTTTCCCAAACTTTCCAGCTAAGCAAATTTATAAAGTGTAATCAATGCAACAAGAAAAACATTTCTCTTTCACTTCCAGGGAAAAGAATATGCAATAAACAGTATAAATGCAGACAGCAGTTGCTGCAAGCTAACCACGATACTCCCAAGTGGCTGTACAGTGGATATGTGCAGTACAAATAAAAGCCACATGTGTTGTATCACAACTACAGTATAACCGTTTGCCCAGCTAAGAGGATGCATGCACTTCCATGCCTTGGGTTATAAAGTGAGGCCTAATTCTTCACAGGTTGATGGAATATGTGCAAATGACCTTGGCTTTTGGCAGTACTAAGTGCAGCCAGTGTCAGTTTCCACTGGTTTGGGGATATTTTTTAAATTTCATGTTTAAAAAAGAGAAAGTAAGAGAGAGAGAGAGAGACAGAGAAAGAAACTGCCAGCTTTGAACTCTGGGGAATAAATGCTCTTGGAGTAAAAATAAGTCTCCACTCAAATGTGGGGTGTTCTGAACTGTGGACTCCTTGTATTCCCTTGCCAGCAAAGAGATACAAAGAAACTGCTAGTAAAACCGCTCTTAAGGAGTTACTAGCAAACTTACTCAATTTACCCAGAAAATGGGATCTCCTTGAGCATGTTCATTTGTGTTCTGCTTGCAGAAGGTGTCCTCATATAGAAGGAATTACAGTAAGTGATCCCATGAACACTCAAAAGTTCAAAAATAAAAGTTCTTCCAGGAAACTAAAATATAATAGCAATTTAACTTTTCCCTTTAATGATTAGTGGCCAATACTGGTGACAGTCTGTTCAGAAAATGACTCGATGAAGCTAGAGAAAAAAATACTCATATTCAAAGTTGAAATAACATACTGAATCTGTTATAAATTCCACCCATTAGCAAGGCTAAATGGATGCTGATATCTAAAATGCAAAACAAGGTAGTTTGAAATTTTTTTCCCTAATGTTTAAATGATCTCATTTAGAATTTCTAAAAATCATTGTGCATTTTGTAGTTTTCTCAATATATACAATTGGGATGTGCTTTATATGTTTAGCATTAACTCAAAATTTGGGTGGAAGTAACTAGATCCATACAAATGGAAATTTCAGTTCTACTATGGGAAGTTTCATTTACTATTCTCATACCAAGGAGCTGTAAAGAGATGGGGGCCGTCAGTGCCACAGGCCAAATGAACTACCTTCTCTTGAAAACCACAATGCACAACGTTTCATATGACACTGCGCCTTTAAGACTAAGTCACAGCAGCAAGGGCAAGGGAATCTCATCCGTCAGGTACCAACCAACTGGAAGCTACATGTATGTAACTTTCTCAAAGTTCATAAAATGAAATGAGATCACAAAAGAGGGCTACAATGCTACATTGACAGCATCTGCGTGAGTCATGGGACTCAGGAATGGGATGCAGACGTTGAAAAAGAAAGAAGAAACCACCACTTTCTTGCTTTTCAAACTCACACTACTGCTTCCTGATTAGACTACAGCCAACATATGCAGTTTAGTTATCAGTATTACAAAGTTCCTGTCCTACTGTTCTGTAGCCTTTGATTCCAAATATGTACATTATAAAATGTTGGTAACAAGTGTCAAATGACAATTGCTCCCAATCACACCCTACGGGTCGGATTTGCACTTTTTATGACATCAGTAGGTACCATACTGAGGAAGGAACAAATCAACTGCTTTTTTCTGAAGTGGCAAAGAACCACTGGCTTTCCTTCACAATAAGCCCATCATGACAGATAAAAGGTGGTCACCACATACAGATGCAATACAAAATAATCTCAGCACAGAACCAATTCCTATGTTATCAGTGACAAAGGAAGTAGGATTCGAAGAATAGTGAGTTACTGTTTTCTGGGATCACCTGCTGTAAAACAAATATATTTTAATATAAATATTCTGACACATACCAACAAGGTTGGCAGGTATATACATATACTGATGCAAATGTAATTTACGGGACAAGTAGGCAAACACCTAAGCAGTTTTTCCCAACCCCCTCCAGCAGAGCACAACCAAGTTTCAAAATTTCAATTTTAAAATTAAAAAGATAAGGTTAAATACACAAGATCAATTTATGTAGTATATATTCACCCTCAGAACGTGCTGAAGATGTTTTGTGTAGTTCTGTTGCACAGAGGGTTCTTTCCCTGAGGGCACATAAGGAGCTCTCAAACTGTTAATAGGTCTCTATTTTGTAACAAAATAGCAATTTTAAAATCTTAAAAAAAAATACATTACCTTCAACATGGAAGATCTCACTATTAAATATCCATGAAACAGACAGACTGGCTTGCACATCCTTTTCGGAATTGCAAACAGCAAATAAAGTACATTGGAAGCATTCAAAATGTAGTAAGCACATACTCGTAGACAGTTTTGATATAAATTATATAACAATCGTGTTTCTGTAATATCCTAGGCTAATCTGTAATGTCAGAAATAAGTTAATGTAACATGGTTTAAAACTGTTGTTCCTATTTGCTTCAGGTTACATAGTGAAATAAATAACATGTCTTCATAGGGACAGGGAGGACTGGCCATGGCAAAAGGAATAGTACTAATCAAAAGAAACTAAGTCAAAGCTACTGTGCTGTTATGCTACAAACGAACATTTTCATACATTTGAGTATTAAATAAATGTGTAAGATCTTCCATACTGACGCCAGAATATCAAAACTACCCCTTTGTTTCTCAGGTATATTTACAACTATCAATCACCTTATGAGCATGTTCATTAAGACAGGTATCAAACACCAGTATTTACTCATTCTGATCAAGAAATTTCAGGGAAATGTCAACCCTCCCACCCCTGGAAATGTGCACAAAACTTTTATCAAAATCTTATCTGATACAATGCTGTGGTTTTGTAAAATAACTAAATAGCTCAGACGACCAATAACATGATCCTGTTTAAGCATCTTGCTAGCAGGAAAAGCCCTTACATACAGTACACCTGGTGAAAGATCAGCTTGGCTTAAAATATTCCAGTACAATTTTCAGAGTAAACAACTTCACAGAAGTTAATTAAAAAAATAATAATAAAAGTCGAACTAATCTTAAAGAAATGAAGGAAAAAAAGACAAACTATAGGTGAGATCACCAGGAAAAGAATGCCCAGTTTTTGTTTTCAAACAATGACTGAAATTTAGGTTTCAATAAAATACCTCCCACAAATCTGGGGCACAATTGATTTGAACATACTGCATACCTTCAGATGCCAAGTCAGAACCATTTCAGTCACATTATGACAGGGCAGGCATTATTCATATTTCTAAGTATGAGTAAATGTTAGCCAATGTTCTAATATTACATGGTTCATAGTCTTACCAACATAACAGTCAGAAAACAAGAAAAATTAAACCCCAACATGAAGTAACAATAAACAATATTTAACCAAGATAATGCAATGACATCCAAATTAATTAGTTTAAATTAAAAACCCAGCAATACCATCTTGTTAGTCAGTGCAAACTCTACATACAGGGTTTTCTCAAAAAGCTGAAAGCACCTGATTCTTTTGCCAAGTCATCAGATTCTATAATGTACAGGCTTAAATCTGCATTTTAAAAAACTGCCATTACATTAGTGCATAATTTATCAAAATTGTAAAAACGATTCTGCATAACTTAGGAGAATTTAATATCTAGTACATTAGCTGAAAGACTTAGGCACTTGGTTATATTTTTAATTAATTACTTCAACAAGTAGCCTGTGTATAAATATTAACAAAGCAGAAACTATTCTTGAAAAATGAAATATTTTAAAAAACATAAATGCTACAGATAAAAGCACTGCACCACACTCCTACATATAATGCAGTAAAGAAAGCTAGTATATAACCCTGTAAAATTCTATGGTAAAAATGTCTAACTTCACTCTTCAAAATAAAAAATTAAAAAAAGGAAAAAAATCCATGCAAAGTTCCATGAAAAAGATAAATAAAGCAGCTGGAATGAGATGGAAATTTCTCTCAGTGAAACATAAAATAGAAATAAATAAGTTAATTAAGTCTACTTTCACTAGATGTATCATTGTAGGATCCTGCTAGTTTAATAACTGAGTTGTTAATTTTCTACAGAAGCCATTTAAAATAGGAAATGGCTCAGTTACTGCACCGGATTGCTACAAACTCATAAAAAGCTGCTTGAAGCTTAAGTTAAATGTTGTCCAAATTCCAATCACTTCTGGAAAGTGAACATGTTACCCTAGTAAAGTAAATTTTCGTTTTTTTTTTTCATAATGCTAATTCAAGAGGGCTTGAAGTATCAAAGAGTCCACAGGAAATGATGCCCCCAGTAATATCTTTTTTTAAAAAAAATATACATTATATAATATATATTATATATATAAAAAGCTAGTGTAAATGCTTCCATGGTGTGGTCACAAATTTGAAAGATGAATTTCCTTTCAGCTGTTAACCATCTTCCCATTTGCAACAGGTTTTAAAAAGTCGTTTTTATCTTCAGACATAACATGAGTTTTCAGAATGAGGTTGCCAACACTGACAGACGTGGTGATGGGTAGGCAACTTGCATTGCTAATAGACACTGGGAGTGGCTGGCTAAAGCAAGAAGTTACCGGCAAAATTGTTTTTTGCTCCTCCCTGAGAGAAAATAAATGACAAGAAAACAAATTAGTTTTAAGTGAAAACTTTGAAGAATAATTATACATGTTAATGAAGGCTATATCAAAAGTTAAGGGCTCCAAGCAAAAGTATGTGTTCTTTATTAATTAAAAAGTATCAAAAGCCAATAAAAATGTCCTATTTCATAAATTACAATAAAAAAGTAAAATACTGGCTAGTTTAAGGCCTTTCAAATTATCAAGTTCAAAATTAAGTTGATTATTTTTGACAGTAATTATATAAAACGGCAATATTATAGCCAAAAAAAGTCTTAACATGATTTTTAAACAAGAAATAATCTATATTTTAACTCTCCATTCTGTAGAAGTTTGGCCAAACTGAAGAAGTATATCTTGATGTTGGAGCACAAACCAACTTTTATCCCAAGAAAAGTAAGTTTCAGATTACTAAAATACATTGACTTGTAAATAAGGTGTGGTGGTGCACTCCTATAATGCCTTCTAACAGAAAGGCTAAGGAGGGAAGAAAACAAGTTCAAGTTGAGCCTGGACAACTAAACTTAGCAAGAACTTATCACAAAATAAAACAAAATTTTTAAGAAAGATGAGGATGTATCTCAATGGTAGATAGAATGCCTGCTAAGCATGCAAGAAGCGCTGGGGATTTTGACTGACCATATAATTGCCTAATATACAAGTTTTTCCTCTCATAGCAAAAAGCCAAAAATAAATCTAACACAGCATTTGCTTATCTGTAAATATTCATGCCTTATCCCCACTGGTTAACAATTTTCTATCTAACACTCACAGAATCACATGGTCTTCACCTAAACTCTGTCTCTTCTGCTTTAGTGGCTCTTTCTGGTGCTGCTGGACTGGATGCCCATTTTCCACTGCTGTTCCATTCAACAACTGATCTTTTTGAGAACTGATACCAAGTTGCATGTCCAGGATCTCCTAAGAAAATAAAAGGTTAACCTTTCATATGAAAATATTTTATACTTTTAATTTTCAATGGAAAAAAAAGCCTAATTAACTAACCGTGACATTTACTTCAATTTGTTCACTCTGTCCATCAGGTTCATCAGTGTCAAGTGCTGAAAGCTCTAACTCAATATCTCTATCAGGTTTTGCATCTGCTGCATCTTCTGTATAATCATTCTGTAAATAAGAAAAAAATTGATTTTATACCTGCAGACCTGGAAGCTCCCTTCTAAATTGAAACAGGAATCGTAATGATTTAAGTAAGTAATTAGTTAGAACATAGGACTTTGATTTTATTTCTATTGTAAGTTTTAAGAATAATCAATAATCCACCAGAAAAATAGACATTAATAAATGGACTAAATAATGGTATAAACCAAAATGCAGCACCAGAAAGCAAATATATTAAACATGAAGTTAATGAAGAGGTTCAGTTTCTTTACCTCTCCATTTCTTAGTTCAATTTCCTTGCTTAGAAGATTTAAGGTAAGGTGACGGCCGTCATCGAGGGAATTCCACTTCTGTTGCATGGCTAGAGCATTTGCCTCTCTTTGAAGAAGTAATGAGTTACTCTTGGCCTATATGAGAAAAGGGAAAAAAGTAAGCTAAGTTTCCAATGACAGTTTTCAATCATCATCATATCTTTAAAAAACCAAAGCTGAGTTACTTAAGCCTACCTGCTGTAGTTCGATGCTTAAAAGGTCTCCAGTACTGGAATGCTTTCTATGACCAGATAAATCAGTAACAATGAATCTGTCCCTTTAAAAAGAAATATTTTTACTGTTAATAAAAACAAAACAAATGAAGCAACTAAAGCATTAAAATATGTGTTTATTCCACATTCCAGTAGTGACTATATTAAAAGAACCCTTAAAATTTTAGTCATCATTCCAAAGGTAAAAATAATTTTCCAGACTTTTGTTGTATTGCTCAAATTAGTAAAGCATATTTCAAGGACAACTGGGGGTAGGTTTTGTATTCTGAGGATACACACAAGTCTGAGAACAGAGAAGCCTAAATTATTAAGAGTAACATTACCGTTCAATATAGTGTGCTGAGGATGTGGCCTCATTGCCATAAGAACTCCATCTTGAATCAACAGCACTGACATAAGGGACATAATCTATAGATATGTAGATAGAAATAATCATTAGAAAAACAAAACACAGTATATACACTTTTCAAAAATACAAGTATTTTATTCCACTAGCCACGTGATTCTAGTTAAACCGTTTACTTCTGAGCTAACTATGGTTGTTAAATGGATCAAAATGTTCCCTATCTCATAGGCTGAGGAATAAAGATCACAATGCTAGGAATAGGACAGGCTAAGTATTCATTAAATGGATTACCTGATACACTGATAGGCTTAGTTGCACTTCCTTGGGAAGCAGTGGCCTGAACAGGATCTGTAGTATGATAACCTGTACGAGAAGATCGGGAAATTGCACCCCATTTTGAGATGATGGGTCCATCACTAAAAGGAATTATTGGATCTTCCTCTTTTGCCCTTCTTTGAGTTTCAAACAAATGTACTCTTCTCTTAACATCTCCACTGTCCAAGTCCTGCATAAGTCAAAGAGGATCAATGAAAGTCTGTTGGCAAGAACTTGAACTAGCAATTCAGCATGTATTACTAAAAGATATGTAATTAGAGCAGTGCTGCTGGCCTGCAATTCCAGGACTCTGGGAGTCGAGGCCAAAAGATCACAATTTGAGCTTAGCATGGGAAACAGCAATTTAATAAGACCCTGTGTCAGAGGAAGAGGGAAGAAGGAAGGAAAAAGGAAGAAGAAAAAGAATAAGGATAAAAAGAAAGACTGGGAATATAGCTCAGTTCAAAGGCCATCAGTTCAATCCAGAGTACTGACAAAAAAATCAAATTTTGCTCATAACTTCAATACTAAATCTAGATTTCTGACAATCCAACAATTAAATCACCAAACTGTGCTCAAATAATTGAAACATGAAATGCAACTATTTCAGCCCTCTCTTAACACTGCTGCTTACACAAATGATATAACAATACTATAAAAATGAAAGCATTCATTCTATTTTGTGTGTATTTGTGTTTGTGTATGTAATGGGAGGAACAAGCCCTGGGCCTTTGCACTGAGCTACACCCCAAGAAAGTTTTCTTTTTTGATTTTGAGAAGGGTCTTGCTAAGTCATTAAGTTGCCCAAGTCAGGCTTGAATTTGTGATCCTCTTGCCTCAATTTCCCTAAAGTGCTAGGATTATAGACCTGCATCACGAGGCCTGGCAAAAGTATTCATTCTAAACCTTCAGTCAACATATATAATGTCCCCACATCCCAAACTCTTCCACCCCTGACAAAATCATACCATTAACACAGCATTTGAGTTAGCAATTACATCTTTGGGCTCTGAGTCAATGGCATTTATGCAGGATCCGATGGTGCCACAAGACCAGGGAGAATAATGGGAAAGATGATCATCTTCAAATTTTGTACCACTCATACTTTCAGAGAACTGAGTGAAAAAAAAGCCAGTTAGTATAAACAGCCAATTAGTATGAAAGTTAAATTTACAAGCTTGTAACTAATATAAAGTTACAGTGTATTACAGAATTCAGAGTACATCACAGTGAATAATTATGCTCTCAATAGCTAACAAAATAACAGTTTAAGGAAGGAGTAGCATTTATGCAATAGAAAAACAGCATGCCTTCTCTTTTTACTCTGTCCTGGAAGTGTTTATAATTAACTTTTAACTGATACTATCAAAACCAAGCAACAGATATTTATAACAAGTTGCTACTAACATGGTAGGAGATGCTCTAAAAAATGTAAAAAAAAAAAAAAAAAAAAAAAAAAAAAAAAAAAAAAAAAAAAAAAAAAAAAAAAAAAAAAAAAAAAAAAAAAAAAAAAAAAAAAAAAAAAAAAAAAAAAACAGAAGAAGACAAATAGAAAGACACATACGGAAACAGAGATTATAACTCATGCTCTAAAAGAATTTATAATTTTCTTGAGAAAATAACATGTAAAAATATGGGTATATAATTGATAAAATATAGTATTAGAGAACAAAAGGAATTCAAACACAGCTTTGAAACTAGAAAGAGAAAAGAATAAATATTAAGAATTCTCTACAGTGTTGGTTTAGTGGCTGCAAATTTCTTTAAGCTTTCTATATCATGGAAAGATTTAATTTCTCCCTCTAGTTTAAAAGATAGTTTTGCTGGATATAGTAATCTTAGTTGGCACTTGTGTTCTTTTAGCATTTGAATGACACTGCTCCACGATCTCCTGGCTTTTAGAGTCTGGGGTGAGAAGTCTACAGTTATCCTGATGGGCTTATCTTTGTAGGTCACCTTCTGCTTTTCTCTTACCGCTTTCAGTATTCTCTCTGCATTGGGTTTCTAGTACATTAATTATGATGTGTTGGGATGAGGCTCTCTTCTGACCAATATTGTTTGGTGTATTCTATATGCCTGCAGTAGTTCCATGTTCATTTCTCTTCTTAGATTTGGAAAATTTTTTTCCATAATTTCATTGAACATGATTTTTAAGCCTTTCATTTTGGACTCAGTCTTCTCTTGGACTCCCATAAGTCTGAGGTTGTTTCTCTTTGAATCATCTATCAGCCGTTGTAAAGATTCACTTTCTTCTTTTTTTACTTTGCGTTCTTTAAGGTCTTTCTGTTCCCACTCTGTCATTTTGTCTTCTAGTTCCGACATTGTATTCTCAGGCTGAGGTTCTGGCTCTGGGCTTTCCTCCGACTGTAATCTGTGGATGCCGGTAGTTCAGGGCCGCGCAGAGTTGGCTGCTTTTTTCCTCCACTTCCAATATGACTTCAGGATTTCTGACCTTCTCATGGCCTCCTGTCTTTCATTGGGGTGATCCGTCCTCTCCTAGGTCTGTCAGATGTTCCATGCTCATGCAAGCTTTCCTCCACCTGCAGCTGCCTCCGGCTCCAGCCATTTGCAGCCAACCTGCGGTGGCCTCCTGGGCTGCTGGGATATTTTTTTCTCTGCTCTTGATGATCCTTTGGAATTTCTGACCTTCTTTAAGTTTTTGGAGTGCTCCTCTCTTTCCTAGCTACACTGAACACACTTTTTCTAACTAAATTCTCGACTTTTTAAGTGGGTTGATGAGGAAACATTGTGGAGCACTGTTACCCAGCCACCATATTGACCGGAAAAACCGAGAATAAATTATAAAAGGTCTTTAATAAGAATACCGTAAGGTTGGAAGAGTGAAGTCATGACAATCATTAAATCTAGTTTACTAATCATACAGATCAGTAAAAACTCAAGCCCAGAAAGGTTAAATAACCTGTTCCAATGCATACTGCTAGCTAACAGCAAATCTGAACTTCGGGGGAACACTCATTACCTAGAGCATAGTATTGAAAAGATGAAAATAACGTTTTCTATCAAGCAAGTGCAAGCTCAGTAACAAGTAGTGGCCCTAATGAATACAAAGATTAAAGTGCATATAAAAGCCATAAATAAAAAGTTGGCTGAGGTAAATAAAGAAAGGCAAGATATGAAAAAACACGACAGAGAAGTGAAAATTTTGAAAAGAAATCTAGCTAAAATTCAGGTTATGAATGCAGAGAAAGTTGACTTGAACATTGTGAGGACAGCATTTCAGACCTAGAAGACAAGGGTGAGGAAACAAATGCTGTAATTAGGCACAACTCCAAAATAAGAAATGAGCAAAGTAGCTGGACACAATAGATGATGGATGATTCAAACACAATCAATCTTAGAATTATGGGTGTGGGAGAAAAAGTAGAAGACAGCGCCAAAAATATAAAGAATTTATTCACTGAAATCATACAAGAATATTTCCCAAATCTAGGAAAAGAAATTAATTTTCAGGTACAAGAAGCTTACAAAACACCAAATAACCTCAACTAGACGTGAAATTCACCACAATGTATCATAATCAACACCTCAGAAATACAACACACAGAAAGACCATTAAAAGCAGCAAGAGAAAACCAGACATTTTTCTGCCAAGACAAAACCAACTGAATTTCCCTAGCTTTCTCAATCAAAACTTTAAAGTCGAGGAGAGCTGGGAGCAAAATCTTTCAAGCTTTAAAAGACAGCAAGTGTCAACCTAGGTTGTCATATCCAGCAAAATTATATCCCTAAAAATTGAAGGAGTAAAAATTTTTCATGACCAAAAATCCCAAAAGTAATATAGCACAACATTGCAGAAAATACATGAAGGAATCTTTGAGAGGCAAGTTGTACCAAAGAATATGAAGAAAAAGAAACATATAAAGAGAAAGTGTTAAAAAAAATTGGCCTTTGAACCATCTAATTGGTATCCTTCTACACTACCATCTGTCTCATAAAATCTGTGAAACTCCCTCCATAATTATTATTTTTAGCAAAAATACATTATTATTATAAGGCATTATTTTTGCAAAACAGTAATTATATTCAACATGGAGAACTGATACAAATCTCTAAAAAATATGCATGCATGAATTTATGGATATACAGGTAAAATGATAAAATGAAATCTGACAAAAATGTTAGTCATTAGTGAAATGTGATTATATAACTTATGAAAGTTAAAAAATTTAAAATAACTAAGTATGCTATTGTTTTATGTGTAATATACTTTTGTGATATACATTTAAGTTCACTTAATGTAGCACTTTACTTGTTTAGTATTTAGTGTAAGTTTATCCTAAGAAAACTGAGGGATGTAATGATAACCTGAATGTCTTTAGAACGTAACCAAACCAAAACATATACTTTTCAGTACTCAACTAAGGAATTTGAATTTTAACGTTTTTCTTTTTCTTTCTCACATTTTCTAGCTCTATGAATTTCATTGTTAAGAGTTCTTTTCTGATGTGGACCGGTGGGTTGAAGCCATGTTAAAGAATCTCAACAAAGAAATAGACACACATACAAAAAATTTTTTTGGCCAACTGTCCCAATAAAAGGGCTCTGCGGGACCCAAAGAAGAGGCATCAGTATATGGCCACTGCAGCCCACTCTAGGGGTAGAAAACTGAACTAAGAGTGGTGATTTGAGTGGTGAAGTATCAGATGCAGAAGATTAAATATGTTAAATATCTCATCGTTTGTTTGATTTGGGAAACCCAGAATACAAGCATTCTATAAAACCAAATGGGTATGACAGTAAAAATTACAGGGGATGATGGGGCAGGAGGGCCAAAAATGGTGAAGGGAAGGGACTGTAATGCTGCAATGTTTATGTGATGTATATGTGTACAAAATACTCAAGTTCATGGTAAACATTTTTACAT
The DNA here is from genome assembly GCA_004027205.1 of Ctenodactylus gundi. Taxonomy (NCBI): domain Eukaryota; kingdom Metazoa; phylum Chordata; class Mammalia; order Rodentia; family Ctenodactylidae; genus Ctenodactylus; species Ctenodactylus gundi. The sequence continues at coordinate 495,063 of PVKB01001003.1, read as the reverse complement.
ACTGCATATATATATATATTATTAATAAAAATGGGAACAATAAAAACAAATCAAACCAAACCAAAACATAAACAAATAGTACTAAAAAGGCTGGCAAAACTGACATCACCCTGATATAAAAACTTTTATTGCAAAGTCAAGAAAAATAATTAACAAACAGGATGGAGAAATGGCTCAATGGAGGCAAGCATTAAGTCAAACACTAAGTACCCTAGTTTGATTCTCCAGCACCACGTAAGCTGGGCGTGGTGGCACATGCCTGTAATCCCAGCACTTGGGAGGCTAGGACAGGAGGACTGCAGTGAGTTCAAGCCAGCCTGAGCTCCATAGTGAGTTCATGACTAGCCTGGGCTAAAGAGTGAGATCCTGACTAAAAATATAACAAAATTATTAACAAAACTGAGAAAAAAAACATCATTGGAGAAACAATGTAATGACAGGATGGATAAAACAATTTATAACTCTGAATGATCTCAACTCTCATAACTCTCAATGATCTAAACTCTCCAATCAAAAGATACCAACTGGCAGATAGAATGAAAGAATAAAGAATAAAACCCAACCATATGTTCAGCCTGCAAGAGAGAAATATCATTCACCAAGAAAAACAGACTGAAAGTGAGAGATGGCAACAATAATTCATACAACTGGAACCTAGAGCAAACAAGACTAGCTATATTAGTTGCAGACACAGCAAACTTTAAGTCACAACTGATCAGAAGAGACAAAATTAGCCACAACATACTGGTAAAGAGAACAATTCATCAGAAGAGGTAACAATTACAAATATGTATGTACCCAATGTTGGTGTACTCAACTTCATAAAACAAAAACTATTGGACTTTAAAAGACAGATATATAATAATCGCTGGAGACTTCAAATACCCAACTTTCATAGGCATGTCAACCACACAAAAATATCAACAACAACAACAACAACAATAACAACAACAACAACAACAACAAAAAAAAACCAAGTGAAATGACACCATGAAATTGTGAGAGGAGGCAGTTGGATTATAGGCAGTCAGGGATACAGGGCCCACCAGAAATGGAGAATTTACTGGAAGGCAGCTGGCTATAACCTGTGACAGCCTGTAGCTGACCATTCCCTAGAACTCAGTTAAAAGACAACAGAAAGATCTTTAAGGGGGAAGTAGTTACTGGGTTTAAAGGTGGAGAACCTAGCAACCAGCACTAGTAACCAACTGCTTAGCAAAGGACAGCCCCTTACCCAGCTACACAATAAAAACCCCTAGACAGCCAGCACATGGGCAACCCACTTTCCAGGACCCCCTTTTGTCTAGCAGAAGCTCTACTGGGGAAACCCACACTTCCGGGTCCCTCTTCTGGCTAGCAGAATCTTTACTCTAACTTTCTTTCCCTTTTTATAAGTTTCCCAATAAAGCCTTTTCTTCACAACCTGCCTCCCATCTTCGCAACTTATTCTTCAAGCCTGTGAAGACAGGGCCTGACAAAGCAGCAAATGACACATTTGGGGGCTCATCCAGGATACTGGAGGCAGGAAAAGGTATGTGGAAACCCATCCTCTCCTCTTCACATTTTCTTTTTCAAATTTGTCTTCCCAGTACAAGAAAATCCCAGCAGCTTATGGAAAGTGCTTAAGGGAGACATATGACTTTCTCGTCCGCTTAGAAAGTTAAGCTGGTTGTTTTAATTTTAAAAACTAAAGTTTTAAATGTTCTACTGTGTGGAAAATTGTTTTAATTTTAAGGGAATGGCTACATGTATTAAAAGAAAGGAATTGTTAGAAAATGTTGCATTGGGTTAGGAATAATTGTTACTTGAAAAACATCAAAATATGTTTCATCTATTAGGAGTTGTTTGGGAATTGTTTGTTAATGCTGTGGTTATTTCTAATTTTTTCTTTTCAGATGACCTTAAGTCTTTTTGCTTTATGTCTAGTGAATTTTCAGGTGCCTTTCTAAATGTTTTTGCTTTGACAGGTCTAGTAAGTTTTCAGATGCATTTTCTGTTTTGTTTTTGTCCTGGTAGGTCTAATAAAATTAGTGAAAGGCAAGAAAATTCCTCGCAGCCTTTTTTTTGCTTATCTCTGACAGCCCACATGTGCCTAGGTTTTTCTTTTTCCAAGGATGAAGGCCTGGAATGTGTCTCATCTCCATTTTTGCCAATAACCATATGTCTGGAGCCATCTTTGGGAACCATGTGCCTGACCACCATTTGAAGTGGCATCATGGGCAACGCCACATTTCCTGATGGACACCATATTTAAACAAATGATGGGTGCGGCCATTTTTGGCAAGGTCTGTGCCCATAAAAGGTTCCTGTACTCATTTGATACAACTGAAAAGAACAGATAATTACACTTGGACAGCCTAAAGGCCACAAAAAGGACTGAAGCTGTGACCCAGGAGGTATAGGAGCAACAGAAGTTCCCAGGAGACACAGTCATAATCAGCTAAACAGAGGAACTTGGCACCCAAACAGTGTAGCTCCTGTGCATAGTTAACGGCCAATACCTAGCACTAACCAACACAAACAGTGACACCAGCAGGATACAGAGAGAAGTTTAAATGTATTTTTCTGGAGCTCAGAGTAAGCTAAGAAAGACAATTAGCCAGCTGTCAATTGAAGAGTTCCACACAACTAACGCTCAGGCCTACCAATAAAAGCAACAGTGGGATGAAAACACAACAAGACGACCAAGTTCACCCATAGTTCACTTAAGGAGGCCCAAAGGGGAATATAAGTGTCAAACACTCAAAACTTTGAAGCAGAATAATCAAACTACTTGAGGGCTACAAAACAAATTAAATAATAACCTCCTCAACCTACTGAAAGAGCTAAAAATAGTCAAATAATTATCAGCTCATATTGGAGGAATTTAAGACACAGTCAAACAATAATCTCCTCGGGATGTTCAATGAGTTTAAAAAGATATAACTAATGAATTCAAGGAGAGAAAGAACAAAACAGCCAGTAAGATGTATGAAGAAAACCTCAAGGCAAGTGGAACTATAGAAGTTAACTCCAGAAATGAATGGCAAATTCACTAAAGAGTTTAAAAATATGAAAGGACACTGGCAGAGCATCAGGAGAGGAAAACATTGGAATATTGGGGACTAGAACGATGCAAAATGAGAACAGGATTTTGGATCTAGAAGGATTAAAAGCAAGGCTCAAACCCTTAGGTTCAAATAACACTATGTCAGTACAGAAATAGACACCACTAGATGACTCAAAGAAGGTTAACCTCAGAATTACAGGATTACAGGAAAAAAAAAAGAGAAATACAATCTAAAGGAATAAGAAATTTATTCACTGAAATCACAAGAGAAAACTTCCTATGCATAGGAAAAGAAATCAACACAAAAGTGACTGGCATATTGCACATCAACCAATATGACTAAGAAGTTCCCCAAGACATATCAATAATAAAGATTAAAGACATCCAGAACAAAGACAAAAATCTTAAAAGCTGTCTGAAAAACAGCAAGTAGCTTACCAAGTAAGGCAATCCTATTAGAATAAGAGCAGACTTCTCAAGACAAAGACTTCAAAACAAAGACTTTTCTTTGTTTTTTGTTTGTTTTGAGACACAGTCTCACTCTGTGGTAGAGGGCAGTCATGAACTCACTATGTAGTTTAGACTGGCACTGAAAGCATAGCAATCCTCCTGTGTTAGCCTCCCAAGTGCTGGGATTACAGGCATATGCCACCACACCCCATTTTTATGGTACTGGGGAATAGAACTCTGGGCCTTATGGTTTCTAGGCAAGTGCTTTAATTGCTGAATTATGTCTCCAGCCCTATAACACAAATAAAAGCTAGAAGGACTTGGAGTGAAGTCTTTAAAACCCTAAATGAAACAACTGCCAACCATGACTCCTACATCCTGCAAAATCATCTTTCAGAATTGATAATGAAATAGAAACCTTCCATGATAAATGAAACTTGAAAAAACCTATAACAACTAAACCAGCACAACAAAAAATTCTTCAGGATCTGCTGGACAGGGAGGATAAGTACAGCAAAGAAAGAAGACACAGGTAGACATTCAACTGAAACAAAAAGAAAATCAGAAAAGAAATTGATATCCCAAGGTTGGGAACAATGTTAGGATTTAACATTATTATAACTCTTTGTGTTGATGGCCTCAACTAGCCAATTAATGATGTAGATAGGCAAACTGAATTAAAACAATATAATTCAACCATGTATTGCTTGCATTTTTACCCATAAAAATAAAAACACAGACTAAAAGTGAAATGATTGGTTACTATATTCCATTCAACAAAAGGATGAAAACAGGAGTAGCCTTCTTTGCAGACAAAGTGGACTTTAGGCCAAAACTGGCCAAAAGAGATAAAAGTCATATCATCCCCCTTGTAAAAAACAAACAAACAAACAAACAAAAAAAACCAATTAAACAAGAGGAACAATAAATATTTATGTACCAAAAAATAGCACATTCACCTTTATAAAACAAAACCTACTGGACATAAAAGAACAGCTATAGTGGGGGACTTTAACAACCTACTCTCCCAGGAAGACAGATCAACTACACACACACACACACACACACACACACACACACACACACACAAAAACAACAACAAAAATATAGCAGATCTGAACCACAGCATGGAAAACTTTAAATAGATACCTACAGAGTGTTTCATCCAATAACAACAGAATACACATTATTTTCAGCATTTCACAGAACATTCTCCAAAACAGACCAAATTTTAGGCCACAAATCATTACTAACCAAACACACACACACACACACACACACACACACACACACACACAAAGGAAAAAATTTGTATATTATCAGGCCACAGTGTAATGGAACTAGAAATCAACAACAATAGACAGGTAAGTGTTCTAACAGTGGAGCTATTCCTCCAATCCTCAACAATGATAGAAACAACAGGTATTACATAAAAAAAAGAGAATGAATAGTTCAACAGTGAACAAACACTGAGCCAGAGCAGAAATCAGGGAAAAATTTTAAAAGTTCCATAATGGAGGCACAACACATCACAACCTGATACACAACAAAAGCAGTGTTAAGAGGAAAATTCACTGCCACAAACACACACATAACAAGAACCGAGCAATTCCAAATAAATAATCTAATGATGCAGCTCAAGATACCAGAAAAAGCAAGAATAATCCAATCCCAAAATTGACAGAAGGAAATTACACAGATCAGAGCAAAAATTAATGAAATTAAAGCCAAAAATTTAAGACCAATGAAACAAAAAGTTATCTGAAAAAATATTGACAACCCTCTAAATTCACAAAAAATGAAAAAGAAACTTTTATCAATGTAATTAGTAACAAAAAAGGTGAAATTGCAATAGACAGCACAGAAACACAAAGGAATATAAGAAGCTACTTCAAAAATCTATACTGTAGTACATTTAAGAACTTAGAAGAAATGGGTGAGTTTCTAAACACATAACAATCACCAAAACTAAAGCAAGAACTAAAATATCTGAATAGACCAATAAGCAGCTATAAAATTGAGGAAGTAATAAAAACATTTCCAAATAATAAAAGCTCTCATGGGCTCCTGGCAGAATACTACCAGAAATGCAGGAATAATTTAATAGCAATACTCATCAAACTCTTTCAAGAAACCAAAAGAAAAGAAAGCTGCCAAAGTCATTCCTTTAATACCAAAAGCAGACAAAAACCCAATAAAAAGAGAAATGACAGGCTGATTTCCCTAATGAACATAGATGCAAAACACTCAACAAGACAGTCACAAACAGAATACAACAAATTATAAAAAGGTCATACTTCATGATCAAGTGGGCTTCATTTCAGGGATGCCAGAATTGTTCAATACACAAATCAATACATGTAGCTCTTTCTTCCAGTCAAGATGGTCACCGAGTAACAGAGTTGCAAAGCATTTCCTGGTGGACCCACTTAAAAAGTTGAGAATCTAGTCAAAAACCACCTGTTCAATGTAGCTAGACAGGGAGGGGCACCTTAACAACTGAAAGGAGTCCAAGAGAAGATGAGAAATCCTGAAGGAACCTCAGAAGCAGAGGGAAAAAAAAGAGCAGCCTAGGAAGCTGCCGAGGGCCAGCTGCAAATGTCTGGGAGCCGCAGCTTCTGCAGACAAGAGGAAAAGCAGCGTGGAGCCCGGACCATCTGATGGAGCCAGGATAAGAAGGAGAACCCCAACAGCAGACAGGAGACCACAGGAAGGTCAGAAACCCTGAAGACATATCAGAAGTGAAGAAAAACAGCAGCTGACTGGGTGTGGCCCTGAGCTGCAGGCATCCACATATCACAAGGGAAAGCCCAGAGGCCAGAACCTGACAATGATGTAAGTGCTGATCTGAGAGAAGAGGAAATTGTCAGCAGCTGTTAGCCCCAGCCTCCAAAAAACAAACCTGCAGGTGGTGCAAACTACAAAAGCAATGTGTGCTCCCCTTAGAAAAGGCATCTTAGAGCCCAGACCAGAAGGAGTGCTCAGCACCCATAACAGGCAATGATGTAAGCAGGAGCCTTAAAAAAAAAAAAAGTCTGAGAATAAACGGGTTAGAGTATAAAAAAGCTCAGAAGAGCACACCAGGGCTTTTGGGGTCACCCTTAAGCAGTGCCAAGGAAGAATCTGGCACATGAGGCAGTAGCAGAGAGGATTAAAAAGGCCACTGACCTCCTAAACAGCTGGTGTAGTGAGAACACCTTCGAAGGTGGAGGGCCCTGCCCTAGGGGAGGGAAGCAAAGGTAGGCGGGAGAGCGTTGCTGAGGGGCTGGGAGTGAACAAGACACCTCAGAGGCCATCAGACTGTTAGATCCGCCCTCACTGCTGACTCTCAGCACAGAACTCAGAGGAATTGCAGCTCTCCTCCCAACACTGCCATAGCCATTCAAAGAAACCTCCCAGCTAGGCCTCTGAAGTGAAGTCCCTCAACAACAGAAATATGGGAAGACGACAAGGCAACAGGACTCCCACAGAGATGCCTGAGACCCCAGAAACTAATGTCATGGGCCCTAAAATAGTAGAACTCAAAGGTAAGGAAGAGCAAGATCTTCTCAAAGAAATGCAAGTCTTAATCTACAGTTTTAAAGAGAAACTTACTAATCAAATAGTAGTCCTAATGGAGACAAAGCAATTCCAATCAAAATAGCAAGAGCTTCTTCACAGAACTCTAAGAAACAATCCTAAAATTTATATGGAACCAAAAGAGACACAGAATAGACAAAGCAATCCTAAATAGTTACAATACAGCAAGAGATATCACAATGCTGCACTTCAAGTTATGCTACAAAGCAACAGCATTCAAAACCATATAGTACTTTAAAAAACAGATGTGAAAAAATGGAACAGAATTAACGATGTGAAAAACACCCAAGGAAGCTTCAGCGCTCTGATCTTTGACAAAGGGGCCTAAAACATATACTGGAAAAAGACGGTGCCTTTAACAAGTGGTGCTGGAAATTATGCACATGCAGAAGAATCAATCTAGACCAACATCTTTCATTCTGTGTTTAAATCAAATGCAAATACATCAAAGCCCTAGAATCTGCTCAAAGATAAAATAGGTAAAATTCTTGAAAACATAGCAATAGGCAAAGGACTTTCTGAAATGAACTCCAATTGAAATGGATCAACAAATGGGATTATATCAAAGTGAAAAGCTTCTATAGAAAAAAGGAAACAACAAACAGAGCAAAGAGACAACCTATAAAATGGGAAAACATATTTGCAAGCTTCTCTTTGGACAGAAGACTAATGTTAAGATCATAAAAGAACTTACAAAATTAGATAAAAATAGGCAACTGAAATGAACAGACAATTCTAAAAAGAAATGTAAATGGCCATAAGTACATGAAAAGTGTTCAGTGCCTTTGGTCACTAGAGAAATGCAAATCAAAACATGGACAATCCATCTTACTATAATAAAACTGGGCATTACCAAAAATTCAAGAACACATGTGGGCAACAACTGGAGGAAAATAACTTTTCTATATTGTTAGTGGGGCTCTAAATTAATATAACCACTATAAAAATCAGTATGGTGATTCCTTAAAAAACTAAACAGAAATTCCATTTGATCCAGCTGTACTTCTTCTGGGTATCTTCTAAAAGATTTAAGCATGTCATACTACAGTGATACCTGTACACCCATGTTTTATAGCAGCACAACTCATAAGAGCTAAATCTCAAAAGCAGCTTATATGTCTATCAAAAGATAAATGGATAAAAAATGTAGAACACACACACAAACACACACACACACACACACACACACACACACACAATGAAGTACTACTCTACCATAGACAAGGATTAATTTGAGTCACATATAAGGAAATGGATAGAATTTGAGACCATATTGTTAGGTGAAATAAGTCAGATGCATAAGGTTAAAATGTCACATGGTTTTTCTTAAAAATATATATGTAATTTAAGGAGCAAAATAAAAGACAAATGACAGGAAGTGAGGAGGTAAACTCAGTAGAGATGGGAAGATTTGGGGAGGGAGAGAAATAGAAATGCAGAGAAAGGAAGATAAGTAAAAATAACTAAGATGTGACACACACACACAAATTCTCCATGGTGATTATTATTATTATCATAAACATATACTAATAATATCAATAGTTATGGAAAAAATAATGACATTATTTTACATGTTTTGTGAAGCTGGGGAAAAAATGCCTCTGATAAGACTAGGATTCAAATCCTAGCTACTTATAGGCTGAAAGTTCTTTGGCAAATTATTTAAATTCTCTGAATAGGATTCTTAACCTATAAAACATGAATAATACCTACCCCACAAATTTTTTGTGAGAATTAAATAAAATAATGTTGTATAATTGCTGAGTAAAATGCCGAGAACAACTAAGTATTCAACAAATGGCAGGTAGAAATCTTACAAATTTTTTGTGGTGCTGGACATCAAGCCCAGGGCCTTGCAAATGTTAAGCAAGTACCAACTGGGGTTCAAGGTGCATGTCAGTGGGAGCGCACACTGGGTTCAATACTCAGCTCCAAACAACAACCACAACAGCCACAATGAAGAAATGTCATAAAAGTAATACTGGTACTGCTGGAAATTTGTAAGTGCTCTGTAAAAGATTGTACCTTAATGGTCTTCCGACTCTCACAATACCTAGCCACAGTGTGATACACGCATTGTTCACGGAACTACATCCAAAATCAAACCACTGTACATTAAACTGCAAAATACCCAAATTAGCTAGCTCTGATTTTAATTAAGTCAACTATCTGCCCTATCCCTGCATATCAAGTGATTAAAATCTTACATCTGTGCGAAAGTCTACACTGAATAGGGGAGAAGGTGGTGTTGGTGACTGTGTGGCCACAGGAAGAGTTGAAGAGACAGGCGCTTTCTGAGTGTGGTACTGTGCCCACTGGTCTGGCTTTCTTCTTATCTGCTCCTCGCAACTGGTCTTCAAATGACCACAAGGCTCCTAAGGGAGGATAAAAGAAATAATTTTATGTCAGGGATGGTAACTAAGCTCTGTGAAATAATGTGAAATAAGTTCATGATATTGTTGGGTCAAAAACCAAAATACCCAGCAGGAATATTAGCCTAGTATATTCTATGTATTTAAACAAACACATTAATATTTATTCATTAATGTTAAGTAAAATCTCAGCACTTTCTTTTCTAGTTTAGACAATCATTTGTTATGTATGTGAAGATACTGAAAAAAGGACCCTTTTTTTGGATTTCTTTTCATTTTTTTAACAGGTGATTATCCAAACATAATATTTAGTGAGCATTAATATACTTCAGGCCTAGTTGTAAGAATTTTGTTTTCTAATTTAATTCTCACAAGGGCCTCATGAAGTAGGTATGACTATTATTTCCACAATATAAATGAAAAACCGGAGACACAGGGGGAGATCAAGTTACTTCTTTCCGTAAGTCCCACAACTAGCAACAGGAGGAGCCAGGGGTTTGGGTGGTTTGACTTCAGACATCAGGTTCTTAACTTGTACACCACTAGTGCATTTCCATTTCCATCATCACTTACCCTTGGTAAAGGCACAGTTGTCCTTGGCTCATTTGGTGGCTGACAAGCCACTGAGTAATATCCATCTAATGAGTTATATCTTTCCCGCAAAGATGTCTGATAGACAGATGAGTGCATCACATCCATTGGAGGTAAAGAATTGCTTCTAATAATGTCATCCCGTTGATACATGGGTGGGCGCCAGATGCGCCTACTGTCGTATACAGGAGCATACATTCCAGAAGGTACTGGAGGAACTGGTCCATACTGCTGAGGAGGAGGAGGTTGGTAAGGAGAAGAATTCATTCGATCTCGAGGGGAAAATGTACTGTAATGATCAGCATATGGCATGGAAGCAGGTGGGAGGGAGGACTCTGGAACATTATTGGACCTCACAAAGCGAGGAACACAAGGAGCCACACCAGCTGGTACCGTTGGAGGTGGTGGGTAGTATCCTTGAAAATTGGAAAGAGGAATATTTAATGTCACCTTAATAAAATCCAACATTTTAGAATGGTGTAAGTCTAAAGTAGCCTCTAATGTGATTCTACCTTTGCTAAAAAACTACATATTTTTAAGATATCACACAAAATTTATTGATTTCAATACTTTGTCAAATTGCTCTTTAAAAGCACATGACAGAGCTATTAACAGACAGCTGGTAAACTTTCTTTTAGGACATCTACTGTTAAAGGTTTTGGACAAGTAAGTTAGTTGTATCATTGATTGTTATTAACCATGTTGGGAGCAGAGGTTAAAACTTCTTTAAAAACCTATATAAATATTAACTTTGTTTCCAAAATTGTAGAGAAGTATACATAAAGAACCCATTTTGTACACTATTTAAGGGCTTTAGAGAAACCTTGAAGGTCATTCATGAACTCTGTAATGATTCTTAGAACAGTAACTTTAAAACTATTGGCAACTCAATATCCATATGTAAAAGAATGAAACCACTCATTTCTATCAAGATAAAAAGTCAACTAAGAATGAATTAAGAGATTTTAAATGTAAGACCCAAAACTATGAAACTAGAAGAAAATGGGAAATGCTGTAGGACACTGGAATGAACAAGTGTTTTTGGACAAGACTCCCAGGCCATCTGGGATTGTATCTTTATCACAACAAAAAACCCCCCCAATCATCAGAGTATACAGACAATCTACAGAATAGGAGAAAATATAAACACTACACACAATATACATACAACATATATATTGTCCATCACATAATGGGGTAAATTATACATGGCATTAATAATTATTCTAGATTGTACAAATGGAACTAAAAAAATGAATAGCAGCAAGGTAACCCAATTAAAAATATGAAAAGCTGAGCACACTGGTACATGCTTGTAATTTTAGCTACTTGGCAAGGTCAGGCAGGAGGACTGCAAACTCAAAGTCAGCCTGGGCAGCTGAAATCCTTTTCAAGAAGAAGAAAAAGGAAGAAAGAAGAAAGAATAGAGGGATGATGTAGCATACTGTGAGGCTCTGGGTGTGATTTCCAGTAACCACAAAAATAAACTTAAAAATTAGTTAATTAATTCTCAAAAGAAAATATACAAGCTAGGCATGGTAGTTGTACATCTATAACTCAGGCACTCTGGGAGGCGAATGCAAGGAAAACACAAGTTTGAGGCCAGCCTAGGCAACTTAGCAAGTTAGCAAGATGCTGTTTTGGAATAAAAACTAAAAAAATGAAAGGAACTCTGAATGTAGACCTGACTTCAATTCCTAGTACTACCAAACCAAACCAAAAAGCAGACATACAAATGCCCAATGAGTATATAAAAAAAATTCAATGCCACTAGTTAATCAATAAATTGCAAGTTAAAAAACAGAGTAATATCTCACTACATTACAAATGCCTATTATCGAAATACAGTACTAAAGATAATAAGCACTAGCATGTATATGAAGAAAAGGGAATCCTTGTACACTGTGGGTAACAACGTAAATTAGCACAACCACTATGGAATTTCCTTAAAGAATTAAAAATAATACTATTGGGGCTGGTCGGTGGTTTAATGCTGCCTAGCAAGCTCAAGGTCTTGGTTCGATTTCCCAGTACCACATAAGTTGTGTGTGGTGGTGCACACTTGTAATCTCAGCATTTGGGAGGCTGATGCAGGAGAATTGCTGTGTGCTTGAGGCTAGCCTGGGATACAGAGTAAGTCCAGTATGAGTCTGGGCTGTAGTGCAACACCCTGGCTCAAAATAAATAAATGAATAAATAAACAAGTAAGTAGATAAAATATGAAAATAAAGCCATTATATGATCCAGCAATCCCATTACAGGGTATATTTTCAAAGAAAAATAAATCAGTAATGTAGAACATATATCTGCATTCTCATGTAGGGTGACTATGGATAACAATTATATATTTATATTTTAAAAAGCTAAAAGATTTTTAATGTTTTCACCATAAAGAAATGATCAGTTTGAGAATATACATATATTTAAACATTACACAATGCATGTGTGTGTGTATGTGTATCACATGGCACCCCATTAACATGTACAATTTTTGTTTTTAATACAGCAGTTATTACAAGGAAGGAAACAAAGGGAACAAAACAGAGACACCAAAAAGTGGTAGAGCATGTCACATTATACCACTGCTGCATAAGGTTTATTCTGAGCTGAAAAGAAAAGTAAAAAGCAGCAGCAACAATAAAAAGATCTTTGTTCTCTTCCTATTTGCCTAAATTCAGGACATTAAATAAACAGTAAATAAACAGTAAATCTGTTATCTCATCCTTTCTTTCTAGGAAGGACAGAAACTAATCACAAGAGGACTTCAGACTCTTATCAGTGTGAAGAGGGTACCACAGGAATAACAGCACAAAGCCTGCCTTATGGAGAAGCCTTTTGTTACTCAATAGTTTCCCCTTCTATTCAGCTTCCAACATTTTGCTATCCCAGAAATTCAAGTCCACTTCCTCGGTCTTGTCATTTTGCTACTTTTATCACTTCTGTAAAATACTACGTAAGCTCACGTTACAACCACTCTTTTGAGTGAGCTCCCTATCACTCAGTGCTCTCATGTACATGGATCCTTCGTATGCTAATGCAACAAATACCAGTATCTAAAAATCACAGATTCTTAGAACAGAATAAAATTTACAGGTCATATAGTCCAAAGGATTTAAGCTTTTAATGTACATATTCTAGATATATAGAAAATGACTAATTTATTTAAGGAAAACAAACATTAGAATACAGAGTTTTCCTTTTTTCTTAGAATTACCTAACATTACTTACCTGGCTGTGGGTACTGAGGGACTTCAAAGGGCATCTGAGTCCTTGGGTCTTGAAAATATTGGATGTTTTCAGAATGCTGAGGATACACTGGTACTCTAGTTAGAAATGGGCTGGATTTTGGAGGCACAGAATTCAGCTCTGTTCCAACATTAGAGGGCCCGGCTGAGGTAGCAGCTACATTACTTACAGGAGTCTTGGGAGGAGAGCCAATTTTGCTGAAGAGAAAATTTAAGAAAGGAGAAAGAATAAATTACTGTGATTATTAAATTTTTCATAAAATTATACAGTGAAATCATTAATAGGAAACAGGTCAGAAATTTTCACAGTGATAAAGAAGTAAGGAATTTCACTGCCACCTTACACTAATTCACAAGATCGTACTAACAGTTGTCATATTCCAGTAAGGGCAACAAATGAAAACAAATCCCAGTAGCTGAGGTGACTCATCAGTCCCTTTTTACTCATGCTTTGAAACAAAAGTTTTTCCTACTAGAAATTAAATGAACAATAGAGTCCACCAGTAGAATTCTTTGGGACAAAAGACAGACAAGGTGTTCTCTATTAAGAATTACATTAACTGGGGCTGAAGGAATGGCCTACTTTGACTCTCCAGCACCACAGAAGCCAGGCACAGAGGCGCACACTTGGAATCCCAGCACTCAGGAGGCCGAGGCAGGAGGATTACTGTGAGTCCAAGGCCAGCCTGGGCTCCATAGTGAGTTCAGGAGCAGCTTGGGCTATACAATGAGAACTGGTCTCAAAAATAAATGAATAAAATAAAACAAATTCTATTAACTAATACTCTAAGAAGACAATTCTCTTTATTTTTCACTCCAAAATTATTCCTTTTATTTGTCTGTATTTGTGATACATAGCAGCAACATTTGGTCGAAAACCTGGCACACATGCAAATCACATCTTAGTAATTTTTTACTTCCCTTACCCCCTGTCCCCCACTGGCCCCTTAGATCCACCTTTTTCCTCTCCACAAAGCCAATCTTCCTTTTTTCTTCTATTTTATTAACCCTTATGTTCCTGGCACCTAGAATGGATTCTGGCACACTGTTAGCACTCAGCAATATTTGTCGGACAAATAAAACACCAGCCGGCACACAGTAGATACTCAGTAAATGCCTGTTGGGTGAATGAAATGCCAGTGGAATGGTATCTCATTAAATTGAGGCAAAGCATCCAAACCTTTTATCTTTTTTTTCTAAACACTACAGAATATTCTTGGCTGAATAACCATGTAATTAATCCTAGAGGGTTTTATGAGAGCTTATCTTTATGCAGTTAAACTTTGACAAAGTTTAAAATAAAGGGTTTCTCAAGGAAATGACCTTGTTAATTATGCAGGAAGTCAATATACCCCAACCAGGTTAGAAGGTTCTACCCAAACTACAAAATTCCTTTCAAAGATAGAGTAAAAACAACACAATATATAGGCTGCTTTTAAGTTTAACACAACAGATAAGTCTAACAGGTATCTACTTCTACATGTAATTACATATTAAAATGTAGGAAATAACTGAAGAACTGTGGGTAAAAAGTAGCTTCAAATGTCTTAGAGTTTAAAGATATTTTGGGGTTGTGCTTATGCTTTCATTAAATTTAAAGAGTCAACTGGAAAATGTTTAGAATATTCCTATAACAATAAGAACACTTACTGAATAGTTACTGAATATACTTCCGGTACTCTAACACCTTATGATTACCTTGTCTATCCATGTAAAAATGTTGCATGTTATCAAATTTGGATATTTTGGAATGATAATTTCTTAGATCAATCATGAAAAAGGCATCAATATGCATGACAAAGCTGAATGTGTCTGTAATCCTATCATACTAGAGGCCTAGAATACTCTGGAAGACTGAGACAGGAGGATTTTAATAGCCCAGTTTGGGCAATTTAGTGACTTTGCAAGACCTTGTCTCAAAACTTAAAAAAGGAATGCAGCTCAGTGCAAAGGCCCTGGGTTCAATACCCAGGACAAAAACAAAAAAACAAAAAACAAAAAACCCAAACAAAAAAAACAAACAAAAAACAAACAAAAAGTTAAAACTTGTAATTCCATGAAATCATGCAAACCATGCAAAAACTGACTTAATAGACACAGCTAATCTTCAACTACATCCTAGTTAAGAAACTACATTGTTACAGCTTTATACTACATGAGTTCCAGGATTCTAGGCTTTCTTTCCAGTTAGTTCCTTCCATGCCTTTATCCATGTTTTTGCTTACACTATTTCCTCTATCCACAAAGCTCTTTCTGCTTTATTATTTATATTTTGGAAGTAGCTCAGGTATAATTACTTCATGTATAAGACGTATTCCATAATACTTTCTGGAAGAATTAGTTATCTGTTTTCCTATGTCCTAATAACAACTGGAACAGAATTCCATTATAGAACCAATCTTTCAGAGTATATTAAATGATATTTGTTTACAAGTCTATCTTCCAAACTACACTGAACAACCCCTAGAAGCAGAACGTGTATGTAGTTTGCTTTCATTAGCTTAACCAGTTATCTGGGTTTTAGCATATATTAAGTAATCTATGATATCTAATTAAATAATTTATACATATTTATTACTAGAAAGGTTTTTTGCTAGTCCATTTTTTATTTTATTGAAACAGAGGGGCTGGAGGTTTAGTGGTAAAGTACATGCTTATCAGCATATGCCAAACACTGGTTTGATCTTCAACAAAAAGAAAAAAATAAAAATTGAACTGTAATTCACTCGAGATGTGGAATTCACTGGCATTTGGTATATTCATAAGTTTCCAACTATCAACAATATCTAATTCTGTAATATTTTCATGATCCTCAGGAGAAATCTGTATTTATTAGCATTCACTCCCAATTTCTGCCCCACCATTACCCTGTAAGCAAACATTACTCTATTTTTTTTTTTTTTTATCTCAGTGGATTTGCTTGTTTCGGACAATATACATTAGTTGAATCACATATGTAGGCTTTTGTATCTGGCCTCTCTGCTTAGCACAATGTTTTCCAGGTTTATCCATCTTGGCAAGGACTGGTGACACAGGCCTGAAATCCTAGCATTCTGGAAGGCTGAGGCAAGAGGACTGTCAAGTTCAAGCCTAGCTTGGATGGCTTAGCAAGACTCTGTCTCAAGATCAAAAATAAAAACAGGGTAGGACTGTAGCTTAGTGTGAAGGTACTGGGCTGACCCTCAGTACCAAAAAAAAAAAAAAAAAAAAAAAAAAAAAAAAAAAAAAAAAAAAAAAAAAAAAAAAAAAAAAAAGGAAGGAAGGAAGAAAACAAATATCCACATTGTAGCATATAATAGTATTTCATTTCGTTCTTAATGGCTGAATAATATTCCATTATATAAATATAAAACAGTCATACTATATTGCCAAAACCCACACAAAACTTATTTTTTAAACATACTTTACACTTTTGTTCTGAAATGTCCCCTAAAGGTCTCATTTATTTGGATGTTGGGGATTACGGACAGATTTCATGTCAGGAGGGAGGGCCTGGTTGGGAGGTAGGTGGTGATTATTGAAGGAATGGCTGGTTTTGCCCTGGTTTCTTCCAAATGCATGATACTTCTTACGATTCTAAGAGCAGCTACTTCCTACCAGACCCTTTCCACCACTGCCAGACACCTGTGAATGGACTAAACCTCCTGAAACGGTGAGCTAAAATAAAGCTGCCTTCCCTTAATTTGTAGGTATTGGGTATTATGTCCTAACAATGAAAAAGTAAGTCTTCATAATCTGGTGTTAATCTATTTAATCTTATTTTATACCAGTCACTAATGTAAGCCTTCAGTTCAAAAGACAAACTTAATACATATTATGTTCTTTTTCTGAAATCTTCTGCTGTATTTCTCCTAACAATATAAAATTAACCTATCCTTTTCATCAATTCCTGCGTGCTTCATTTTTATAAATGCTGTCACAATTATAACATCCTAAGTTCCTAAAAGACAGAGATATTTCTTACGTGTTTCCAAAAGCATCAAAAACAAGTTAGAATGAGTAGACAACTAACTTTGTTAACCAGACATTATTTTAGAGATAGCTGTTCTAAAATCTACGCAAGAGAAAAGCATCACATGCAGCATAGCATAATATTACTGATTATGTATGCATCGATTTTTACAAGGAGCCATAAGCAGTGTACTCTATGTCTAGCATGATGCTTTTGTTGTACCAGGCATACAGTACATACTGACAGACCATTTATGGGCAACAAAATCTGAACATGCTTTACTTCAGATTTTAAAACTCTAAAAAACACAAAGCATGAGATTTTAGAATTGCAAGTTAACTTTTTAAATGCAAAAGTCTTTAAAACTTTGTTCTCAAGGCAATAAAGATCTTTTACCAAATAAATCTTACGCTAACTTTCAACAACAATAATGGTGGCAACACTAATTATAAGTCAGATATTTGAGCTCTTACTGACAGGCACTATTCAAAGCAGACTGGAACATTTACTCATTTAATTCTCACAAGCAATATAAGAAGTGGGAAATCTTTTTTGTTTGTTTGTAAGGCTGGCAATGACACTAAGGATATTATGCAAGCACTGTGCAACTGAGCTACATGCCTGGCCCATAAAGGTATTCTACTTTTATAAATAAGTAAACTGGCTTAAGGTTAAATACCTAGGTAAAAAGGGAGCCATAATTTAAGCTTAAAGAGTTTGGCTGGAAAGATTTCCCTCTCAACTATACATTATAGACCGTAAAGTAGAAGTGCATGGATTGAAATAGGGCTAGATGTTTAGCCTCACACCTGCTTAGGTTTCTATTTAGTTTCTTTATGGCATCTCTATAGGGTCAATCCTGAAGTTCAAAGAAATAAGGTATAAGAAACCCGATTCTGGTCCAAACTCTACAGTGTACAGTTGAGGGAAACAAAAGAGCTGAAGCAACTTTTCCAAGTTTGCAGAGCTATTCAGTTGCACCACCAAAAACAGAATTCAAAGATTTTGGAAGTCAGTGCTTTTTCTACTTTTGAAACATTCAGCACAAAAATTCTAATTAACTGCTGCTCTTCCAAATTAAAAAAAATACCTAGGCATATCTAAAAAGGTAGTGTTCATATTAGTTATCTTCACCTAATACCTACTTTTCAGTTACAGACTCTGTAGAGGGCCCAGCAGCATTCTGACCATTAGTGCCAACTTTCCCCACTTTCTTCACAGTCTCCAGAGCTCTTAATGTATTGTCAGTACTTCGTGGAATTAGCTGAGAAACACTGTTTTCTGTATTTGAAATTCCGTTTGTACTTGGAACAATTTTCCCAGTTGTTTCAGTACTTCCTATGACAGAAATGACATTTCCGGCTGTGGTTGTGACAGTGTTGTTTACACCAACTTTATTTAGGAGAGGAAACGTTCTTACAGTTGCATTGATCTTTTTGTTTCTTAATCGATACCTGTTTAAAAAACAATCAATAGATTGGTAATATTGCTCTAAATCTTACTCTAAAGAAAAAAAGAAAATGATTTTTATAAAGGAAACAACTTTGAAAAACTTCTTTTTGGCTAAACGTGAAAACTTAACGTATGTTAAATTTTACTGTGCTTGATGCCACATGAAAATACATACAACCATTCAAATAGGTATACATTATACATGTAATGTATTTGCATATAGTATAGGAAGCTAAGTACATTAAAGATGCTTTTCGAGGGAATAGGAAGACAATGCTTGAAAATCTTGCATAATTGGAATACAAAGTACACAAGATGCAAATGGCAGGCAACCAGCACCAAGTTAGTTGGGAATGATGACGAAAGATGCAAGAATTGAAAGCATTTTCAATGAGGTGTGATTAAAAAAAAAGTGTGTTTAAATTTTTAAAAATTTATTGTGGTAAGAGATATTACCCTTCTTCCCCTGAAAATACCTCCCTTCACACTGAATGCTTTTTCATTTTTGTCCCTTCCAAAGCAATTCTGGAAGTCTTTAGTTGAACCTCATTGTCTTGAACAGATTCAAAATGTTGACCTCTCATGGTTATTTTGATTTTGGGGAAGAGCAGGAAGTAGCATAGTGCCAGATCACACATTGTAATGTTTTTACAAGCCTGCCTTTCCATTGGATGGCACTTAGAGGCAGCATTCACTTGTATTTTTTAAACATACCACATAAAGAAGACTTGCAGAACTGTGCCAGAAAGCGGCAATAACAATTGATGAGTGTGTTCCAAGCAGAGGGGAGTGTTTTAAGGGGTATTAATGGCAATGTACCTTAAATTGCAATACTTTTTTTACATTAATTATTCATTTACATTTCAATCACCCTGTATATTGTTATCAAATTGTTAACACCTGGTATAGCTTTTAAAAAATTAAAAAAAAAAAAACAAATTCATTCCTAAACATTACACCAAACTCTTCTATTCTTCAGGTTGGTTTATGCCTGAAGTAAAAATTATTTAATTAAAGACTTCTTTGAAACTGAGTTTTGAGTTTTACTTACAGTGACTGGACATAATATGAAGCAATTTGTTCCTGAATTACATTTAAGAAGATCTGCTTTCATTTGAACACTAAAAATTTCATTACAATATAGTCTTAATTTTTGTCTTTATCGCCTAAAATGTTTCCAATATTTCTAAGTATTGAAAAACAAGTTACATGAACAGAAAGATTATATATACACATTTGAAGTCAATTTCATGTCTAACTGATATTAGTGTTATATATAAATGTGATGTGATAATGAAATTTAGCATTAATAATAAGCAATATTTTCATAACAATTTTTCATAAGTTTCTTTTAGTCCTTTCGCATCTATAAATAGCTTCATTTATTGTGGTTTGGATCTGGAATGTTCCCCAAAAGTCTCACATACTTGAATGTTGTAGATTTTCTACGGAACCATGTGCTGTTGGGAGATTGGGGCCTAGTCTTGAGAGGTGGATTACAGGCATGTAAACTGGATTATAGGAATGTAGTAGGGGTTTACCACATCTTCCACATCTGGATCCAGGAGGGGCTGATCACTGGGAGGAGACCTGGAAGGACACATAAGCTGCATCCTGCCTTCCTTGGAGGAGTAACTTCACTTGTCTTGACTTGGCTTCCTGTCTGTGATGTCGTGAGAAGCTGCCTCCGCCTCTGCCTCTGTCATGTACTTCCATGGCT
Source organism: Ctenodactylus gundi (assembly GCA_004027205.1). NCBI lineage: Eukaryota > Metazoa > Chordata > Mammalia > Rodentia > Ctenodactylidae > Ctenodactylus > Ctenodactylus gundi. Next base: position 474,653 of record PVKB01001003.1, on the reverse strand, counting down.
GCCGGCTGCCCTGAATGGGCTGTGACTTTCTGAAACTGTGAGCTAAAATAAACCTTTCCTTTCCTAAATTTGTGGGTGTCACGTATTGAGTCACAGCAACACAAAAGTAACTAAGACATTATTCGAGTCTCCCCCTTTCTACTGCATGCATGCATGCCCACATATACAAAGATAAAGCTCAGGAAAGGTGTTCCCATATCAGACTATCTAAAGCTGGTATAATAGAAAAACTTTTTAATCAAACAAAACAAAACACCCTGGTGATGTCCAATTTATACATCATTTTAAAGGCAATGTAGGAACCAATGATTATGTCTTGAAAGAATGCACCTGGTGGTAAGAAGGGGCCAAAGATCATTGTGCTTTCAATATGCTCTGTGAGATTTTATTCACTTTTCTTTTTTAAGTTCTTACACCAAATGCCCGGTTGCTCTCTATTTTTCTATCCTCAAAGGACAAATTTCGGTTATTCTTAAGGTTGATCTAACAAGCAAAAGATGAAAGTTTTCTATGTGAGCCCTTCAAAAGAGAAGGATTAGAGGAAGTGAAACCTTAACCAAGGGAGGCAAAGTAGGTGAGAAGAAAGGCTATGTATTGCTAGTTATGGACTTGGACTTCCCTTCCCATTTCGGGACACTGTCCCACTATTTACCATTAATTGTTCCCTTATAAGTATGTCTTTAATTTATTAGTACCATTGCTCCTGTAGAACTATTAGAGGTTGGATATGGAATGTTCCCAAAAGCTTCATGTATTTGGATGTAGCAGTACGATAACTGACAGAACTATGTTCTGTTGGGAGACCTCGTCAGAAGGGATGGACGACTGGGACAGGATCTGGAAGAGTAACTCCATCATTCCTACTTCATTTGGCTCCCTGCTGCACCTCTGCCATGTGTTTCTACTGTTGCCAGCCACCCATAAATGGACTGTGATCTTCTGAAACAGTAAACTAAAATCTTTCCTACCTTAAATTGTGGATGTTGGGCATTTCTGTCACAGCACTGAAAAAGTAACTAAGACTTACTTAGTAAACTTACTTGATAAAACCCCGACCAAATACAACACTTTTGTGCCTGTTCTCAGGCAGGTAAAAGTTGGTGGAAATAGTTATTTAAAACAGTTAAGCAATTCATTAACACACTTCTTCACCAAGTTTACTTTCCCATTTCTAAAATCCTTTCCTACTCCATTCTTCACAGTCCCCTTTATAGCTGATGGTAATGTATCCCACTTAATCAAGAAGAGAGAAACTAGAGAAGAATTATCTTTCCATCACCAATCCTACTACTGTGCCTGCATCTGTAAGCACACAATCTTCCTAAGATAAGAGACAAAAGGGTTCTAGTTTCTATAAGGCCAATGTTTTCACTTGTGCCCCAGGTCCAAAGCCTATATCCCAAGGGTGGGGAAACACCTCTGCCAAGGCCATTTGGATATTTATGGTATCATTCACAGGCACACAGAATTACCAATTTAAACAACAGCCTGCTATATTTGGCAAAACACTTATTACATAATTAACTGACTTCTAATGTGACATCTGGTCATATACGGCTTGCCAGCCAGACATCCGCCATGCCTGAATCTGCTATATTCTAAAGACTTCACTCCTACAATAACCTTTCTCTGTGTACCATCCCTTTAATCATGTGTTTTTAAAATGGTATATACGATAACAGCTCTCCTGGGACTATATGATCTAAAAGATCTCTTCTTTCTCAATCTTGTTTCTTCTGATCTTGTGTTATTCATCTACTTAGCACCAACTACTAATAGATATTAGATATTGATTGCTTTTATACTGGTCTCCTCTACTGATTATTAGCACTGTGAGGTTATGAATTTATGCCTTTCTTAGGCTCCTCTCCATTTGACACATGATAAAGAGTCTTACGTATATTAGGCGTTATATAAGCCACTCAGTTTGAAGACTCTAAACCGTGGAATCCCCCTTGATTTCTCTTCTCTTTACATTGTCTTACATTCAATCTATCGTGTCATCTCTACTTCCAAAACAAATCTCAAATCTCAAATGTGAGTACTTTTTTTTTTAATCATCTCCATTGCTACAGTGCCATGACAATGCTACCAATCTCACACTGGCCACTGCAGCTGTTAATGGATATCAAAGTGATTCTTTTGTTGCTGTTGTTACTGGTGATCAAATTAAGAAGTGTTCTTCCCCTGAGCAACATCCTCAGTTCCCCCTCTCCTTCTAATGGTACTGGAGAATGAATACAAGGCTTTCACACTAAGCAACATTCCCAGAATTTTTTTCTTTTTTTGAGAAAGGGCCTTATTAAGTCACTAAACTGCCTGGGCTGGGCTCAAATTTGTGATCCTCCCACCTCAGCCTTCCCAACGCTAAGATTACAGGTATACATTAATGTATCTGCCCTGGTGGTGACACCTCAAAGACAAAGTCAAAATTTCAGTTCCATTTAAATAAACTCTATAACTGATTCCTATTACAAGCAGAATAATATTCAAATTCCTTGCTGTGGCATACCCAACAAGTGAAACTGTTTATTACATGTTTACTGTGTCTGATTTTACACTAAAAGCACCTCAGATAGCACTAAGCACTTAGCAATATTTTTTAAGTATTTGTTGAACTGATGATCTCAAATTTTTAACACTTTTTAGAATGCAGCAATTCTTGAAAGCAGGATTTTAATACTGCTATTCTAAAACATACCCATAAAAACATTATGAAAAGAGATTGTTGGACATCTATATTTTGTTTGAATAGAAGGATGTACAGTAGAGAAAGCAAAAAGGGGTAAAATTAACTTATGAAAGTAAAATAATATATGCTGATCTTTTTTATGTGAAATATGACACCCTTGGAAATCTCAGTGAGGTAATAATATCTTTTAGACCAACATTATATAATGACATTGTCTTATTTATATGACCCCTACTTTATTATTTGTATGACCTCTATTTGTGTGTTTAACAGCAACAGAGAGTATGAAACTGGAAACTGGAAATGTTTTAAAAAACTACATGATTTGTTTCTAAGACACAAAGATTATGTATCAAATTTTTTTTAGATACAGAAATGTAAAGCTGAATAACCAATAAGGCAAGTCCAATGAAAACACACAAAAATAAACAAACAATTGTTGTATGGCAATTTTATAATTACCAGTTAAGTTCCTATGTTAGAAACTTATCCCCTAATGCAACACTACTAAGAAGCAGGATCTGTAAGAGATGATTAGGTCATGAAAGCTTGAACCTCATGAACTAGGTTAATAACACCACTGTCATAGGAATGAGATCCTGACAATGGCTGAGTTCAATCACCTTCTTCTCTTTCCTTTTCCTTTTCTCTTTCATGATTGGGCTCTTTTTGCCTGTCTGTATTCGACCATGGGATGATCCAGCAAGAGGGGCTTCACCACATGTACTTTCTCAGTCTTGGACTTTCCATCCTCTTGAACCATCAAATGAGCTCATTACTCAGTCTGTAAATTCTATTATAGCATCACAAAACAGACAAAGACTACTACTATGGTAACATAGTGAAGGAAGAACACTAGCAAATTAAGGAAATCTGCAAAAAGCAGGTATTTAAGCATGATCATAAAGAGCTCTGGAGAGAAAGAAAAGGGAAAAGTACATTAAAATAGAAAGGGAAAAAACATGTATAAGAAGAAAGAGGGGGCTGGAGAAATGCCACAGCAATAAGGTGCTTGCCTAGCAAGTGCACAGCCCTTTTGATTCCACAAAACTCTCAAAATGACTATTTTAGCTAAAAGGCTACTTCACGAATGTATCAGATGAACATATTTCCTAATCTCAAAAATTATTCTTGATGTGAAATTCTGTATATAAACTTAGGAGTGGGCGCAAATGCTATGTGACTCCTGAAACAATTAAGAAAGCAATAAAAGCTATTAAGTGAGCAATAAAAAACTGAGAAGCGAAGCATGTCTCCGCTCTTTTTTGTTCCACATGCAACTACCTTCTCTATAAAACTGATTCAGCTTCAGAGCTCATTATATATACAGGGCTGAATGATAGTCACCAAAAATGGGAGACAAAAACACACCAGACAGACCTAGTGCAGAGCTTACACTCAACAAAGGCAAACACTCTACACATATATCAGGAGTTAGCTAACTATTGGCATGTGGGCCAAAATTGCTTATTTCTGTAAACAAACTTTATAGCTATGTTCATTTTTTACATTACACGTGACTGCTTTTTTATTGTAACAGAGCTGAGTAGTTGCAATAGAACTACATGGTTCACAAAATGAAATTTATTATTTAGACTTTACAGAAAAATTTATTCACCTCTAAAAATGTCTCCAATTCTATACAGTTGGTATATATGACAAAGAACCTGACTATCAGTAATAAGTTGTGAAGAGATCCACCTGAAAGAGGAAAGATGAGCAGGGTAAAGTTAAAAGTCCCAGAGGTAATGCCAGAACAGACCTGCCAGAGTATGGTACACTGCAGGAACTGACAGAGTATCAAAGTGGAATGAGTGCACAGCCTACTTAAAGAGTGTTGCGAGATGAGACTGGAAAGACAGGCCCAGGTGAGATAATCCAGGCTGCTACCGGCCACATGCCAGGTTTTCTATCTTTATTCAAATAGCAGTGAGAAACTATCAAAGACAAATGCAGAGTCATTCATGAATAAACTGGTGCAAATTTCTCTCTGACCAGGCAGTTTTTCCAGCACTTTGGAAAGCTGAGGCAGGATGACTGCAATGCCAGCCTGGGCAATTCAGAGAGGAATGCAGCTGAGTGTGAAGGTTCATAATTTATAAAAGATCTTTCTCTTTTGAGAAACACTAGGACAGCAGGTGCACAAGAGTAAAAGACAAGCTAGTTAGGAGGCAAATGTGGATTAAAAAAAAAAGGAATGAGACCTCTGACTATAAGTATAAAATGAAGAAAGACTTCAGAGGTGTATACAGGAAACTGACCTTGCAGAATTTACTGAATGACTAACAAGTGAAATCTAAAGGGGAAAGTGTTGACAAAGGAAGCTCCTATAACATGGCATAATTAGCTGGATGGAGACAGTACAGACTGGGAGAGCAGAATGAAAAGGAGAACTCCGAGGTGATTCATGCGCTGTTGCTCAGAAGGTAGAACTATGGATTCCTGGTATAAAATGGTCTGAAAATAAGATCTTGGAATTAGGTTCTAAATCACTTATGATAGTAATCTTGTATTCAAATTAATTGTATGATTTCAAAAGAAAAAGTTTTTTTTTTTCAATCTAAAGAATCTACAACATAAGCTTACTTATATCTTTGAAATATCACAGATTTTTAGAGTATATGACATTCTCATAATGATCAAAAATTAAATCCATATGAAAGAGATTTCTCAAAACTTACTTCTCAAGCTCTTCCTGAGAATGCGCAAAGGTACAGTTTGTTCCTCGTGGACACCCCCCTTGCTGCCTCAAATCTCGGCACATGCTAGTCTTATATTTGCTGTTTGGCTGAGGCTGTGGAAAAAAAATATTCAATATGTAAAAAAATAAAATTCCAGTTGTTATTCATTCATGGGACTTCTAAGATTTATGATTATATCCTTAGTTCTTTTTCACATTAGATAAGTAATTCTTGTTCTGAAACAACTACCATTCCATGGTTTTTTGTTGTGAGTTACATGGCATAAACCTGAGTTGACATTTTAGGTATTCTTTCTGCAGATCATCAGAAAATGGTCAAAGTATTATGCCTATTGGGCAGGTAACACAATGCCCAAGAACACAAAAGCAAAGTAAAAAAAATGTTCTTACTAACAATGCTGTCTTAAAATTATGCTACCAAAACCAAACTATTTTAAAATAAATGTTCTGAAAAGCCATATGCTTTGTCCACTTAATCCTTCTCAAGAAAGATAGAATACAATTTATCTGAAGGAGAAAAATCATCAACTCATTTGTTAAGCTGTGGATACAATTTGACTCAGGCTCACGCTGTTTTAAGCTTACACAAACAAGACAATGAAAAAAAATCACTTCATAACTGTTATAATTTCTGCCTCAAAATATGAGATGTCATTCTTATTTTTGTAATCCAAATATGATGAGAATATTTAACATTCAATTGATATTTGAATATTATAATAGCTATTAATGAAATAAGGACAGAAGAATGAAAAGATAACAAACCGGAATAGGCTTAATTCCAGCTCTGTTACTTACTGACAGTAAACCTTTAAATGTTATTTAACCTTATTAAATTGCAATTTGGGAACAGTATTATCTTACAGGTTGTTATAAGGATTATAAATAATACATGTAAAATATTATACATAGGAATTGGCCCATAATAAATTAAAAATAAATTATTATTAGATGAAAGCCTGTATTTTAAGTTCTTGTAAACTGAAAATTATCTTGAAAATTCAAATTCCATACATTTTACAAACAAATTCATTTGGGAGATACTGATGGAGAAAAAAAAAAGTGACAATTCCTAACAATAGAAAAGAACTGGAAAAAAATATTTGAAAGGAATCAATGAGCTATACTCACCTAAAACAATTGTGTATTTAAGTAACTCACATCCAAGATAACTTCTAAATTCTTGCTATAGTATGAAAGTGCTTATCAAACACACTAAAAATTGAATTTCTTCAATTTTAGGCAATAAATTCTTATGATTGGATTGGAGATGAAGCTCAGAAACAGAGCACTTGCCTAACATGTGCTTCACTTTAAAGTTAATGCCTAGCCTCATAAAAAACCCAAATTAAACAAAAGATAACTTTTTGAGAGAAGAGAGTTACACAGTCTATTAACCAAATGAACTATTAAAATGTATGGGATGAAATTATGCTAAAGGTAACAGCAATGAGAACTGCAATAATATGCTTACCTGAGGCGTCTCGTGGCCTTTTCTACTATAATTTTGTATGAAGTCCACAAGGCCATGAACTACTGTTTTAACAGCTACCATTGCATTTTCCAGCTGCTCCCAGGTTGGCGAAACAGCATCTAAAATAATATCAAGAAGATGGGGTGGGGAATAAGGCATTAGCTATAATTCTCTTGTGTCACTTCTCTAAAGATAGATAAAGCACAAGCATTTGGGCATTTTCCCACATACCTGGATTAGGGTCAATGTTTGCAAGAAGCTCTAAATGAGGCCTGAGTCTATTTAAGTTAGCTGGATCACCTGTTCGTTGCAAAACAATGGTCAATTCCTGGACACTCTTTGCGAATGATTCTGGAGACTGCAGCTAAGAAACAAAAGAAAGAAAGGGTTTTATTCTGGTTCTTAAAACATACCTATATTCAAACATTTTTTAAAAAAATTTTCAAATAATGTTACGTAATACGTTTTCAAGTGTCTTCAGATTCCACAGTAGGAGGATCAGTGATGAATTACGTTTTCACCTCAGAATCTGCCCTATGAAACTCATCATTAGACACTTAAAAACATATTTATAAGCTGTACTGCACTCTGGGATCAGAATGCAGATAAACATGAGACTTTGTAAAGCCAGTTTGCTTTTATGCTAATATCCTGTATTGTTTCCCTATTATATCTCTTATTTTATTGTGAAAGTTAAGAAGTTAATTTGAAAGAGTATCATGTTTAAAAACAGGAGAATCTCAAAGTGTTTGTCTCCTTAATGCTTTAAAACAAAAATAGCCCCTGAATTAAATACTTTGACTTAACAGTTTTATTGTCCTTTCAATGGTGTGAAAATAATAAATACTAAGTAGAAACAGTATTTAAAATTTTGAATTTAATCTTTTTCTGACCAATGATGTACAGGAAAATACTCTCTTCCCATGCAGTACACTGGTGGTAAGCCACAGCCCTCAGTCAGCCATGTGATCATACAGGTAAACAACCAATACTCTATGGTGTACTATGCTGCTGAGCTATATAACATTTCTTCAGTTGAGTACATTAAGTGCATTTTCAAAATTTATATTCTAATATCTTCTAAGTAACAACAATGATATAAAATCAGTTTCTCTAATTTCACAAACCTTATCAATGATAGACTGCATATGTGATTTATGAGCCAAGTCACCATATAAAAGTGAGGACCATTGCTCAGGTGAAATACGAAGTCCTGCTTCCATAGCAATATGAACAATTTGGGCATCATGTTCTCTACGCAGTGCCTCATAACTCCTAAATTCCTCCTTTAGCTGCATCAAGGAAGAGTCTTCATCTCTTTTGGTAACCTAAAAAATGAAGAAGGCAGAGTCAAGATAGCAGCAGAGTAGGAGCTCTAGAAAGGTTGGCTCCACATGAATTTCGTTGGGAGGCTGAGACACGATGTTGAAGCCTGCAGTGCTGGCTTGGTTAGAGGTAGAAGTGGAGGCTCATGATCTAAAGTGAGGCTAGAGGTGAATTCACAAGGCCTCTTCCCTGGTTATCCGGAGCTAACTGCCTACTAGAGCATCAGAGTTAGAGATAGAAGTTAGAATTTTGGGGATTCTCTTAAACAGTGCCTAGAAAATAACTGGCACAAGAGATAGTTCTGAAGAGGAAAGGCAACTGATCTCTTGAACAGTTGGGTGGCAATGAGAACACCTCAGAGGGTGGAGAGAACCCAGGACAGATGGGAGAGATTTGCTAAGAGAGATGGGTATGAACAAGACAACTTCGAGGAAATCAGACTGTTAGGTCACTCTCACTGCCTACTCTTAGCACAGAACTCAGAGGACTTTTGACTCCCCCAACAAAGCCTCACACACATTCAGAGAAACCTCTAGACTAGGCTATTAAAGTGAGTCCATCAAGAACAGGATCATGAGAAGACAAGCCAACAGGACATCCACAGAAAAACGTGAGAACCTAGCAGCTTATCTCATGGGCTCTGAAATAGTGGAACCCATAACAAAGGTAGTCAGAAAGAAAACAGACAAGTTGGTTTCTGCAAATAGTCAAACAAGATGTTCTAAAAGAAATGTAAATAATGATCAGTAGTCTTTATTAAAGAGTTTACTAAACAAATAATGGTCCTAATAAATTCAGGCTTACTGATGATAGAGAAGACACAAATAAAAGGTTGGCTGAGGTAAGTAAGGAAATGTAAGATATGAAGGGACATTTTGATAAAGTCAAGCAGAAAATCTGAAAAGAAATCTAGCTGAAGTTCAGAATATTAAAAATTCATTTGAAATCAGGCAAAGTTGACACAAACACAGGTGGACAAAATTTCAGACCTTAAAGACAGGCTGAGGAAACAAATGCCACACATAATCAGGGATAACCTCAGGAATGAACAAAGTAGTGGGATTCAACAGCTGACAGATGATTCTAAGAGAACCAACCTCAGAACTATGGGTATTGTAGAAAGAGCAAAGGACAGCACAGAAGTCGTAAGGAATTTATTCACGAAATCATGGAGAAAAATTTCCCACATCTAGGAAAAGAAATTACTATTCTGGTACAAGAAGCTCATAGAACACCAAATAATCTTGACCAGAAAAAAAGTGTACAATGTCTTATCATAATCAGCACCTCAGAAATTCAACACAAATAGAAAATATTAAGAAAAAACAGACATTATTTTACCAGTAAACCCACTCAAACTACTGCAGATTTCTCAGTGCAAACCGTAAAGGACAATAGTCATGAGCAGAATATTCCGATTTTTAAAAGAAAGTGAGTGTCAACTCAGGTAGCTATGTTTGGCAAAATTATCCATGAAAACTGAAGGAGAAGTAAAAATTTTTCATGACCAAGAAACCCTAAAGAAATTTGTGACCACTAGCCCAGCACTGCACAAAGCAGTTGAAGGAATCTTAGAGTGAGCAAGTGAGAGGAGAAAGAGAAAGAGACAGAAAGAGAGAGAGAGAGAGAGAGAGAGAGAGAGAGAGAGAGAGAGAGAGAGGAGCAGCACTAAAGAACATAAAGGAGAGGAAATATCTTAAGAAAAAATGTAACAGAAAAAGCACAGAAGCAACACTAAAAGAACAGAACAATGATAAATTCAGTAAAAATCTTAAATCTTACAATAATTACTCTCAATACTAATGGTATTTGCAATCAAAAGACACAAACAGTCAGAGCATCAAAAAACAAAACCCAACCACTTACTGTCTGCAAGAGACACACTTCACCCACAAAGAAGCACACAGGTGGAAGGTAGAAGGATGGAAATTAATAGTACATGCTACTGAAACATGCAGGAGTAGCTATACTATTTTAAGACACTGCATACTTCAAGATCTGAAGAGACAAAGACACTAATATTAGTAAAAGGAACAATCCAACAAAAGAGCTCATAATTATAAACATATATGTACCCAATGCAGGTACATCTAACTTACAAAAACTATTGGACACAAAGGGGCAAACAGGCCTAAATATAGTCATAACAGGGGAAATTCATTAACCAGCTCTCAAAAATAGATCAATCAGACAAAAATCAACAAAGAAACATCAGAGCTAAATTACACCATAGAACAAATGGACTTAACAGATATTTACATACTATTTTATCCAACATCAACATAATGTATCTTTTTCTTTGCAGAATGTTGGACGTTTCCCATAACAGCTCATATACATGAACACACACATGCTTAAACAAATTAAAAAATAGAAATCATTCCCAGTATACCTTCAGATCACATGCAGAATAAAACTAGACATCAACAGCAAAAGACACTACAGAAACTATAAAAATACATGGGGATTAAGTAACACATATTGAACAAGCAATGGATTACAGAAGAAACCAAAAAAGAAATCAAGAACTTCCTGAGGTCAAATGACAATGAAAGCACATCACACCAGAATCTGTGGGACACAATGAAAGCAGTACTACAAGGGAAATTTAGAGTTATGAATGTACATGGGAAAACAACAGAACAATCTCAAACAAAAAATGTAATGATGCCGGCCAAAGTCCTTGAGAAACAAGAACAAGTCAAATCCAAAGGCAGTAAAAAGAAGGAAATTATCAGCATCAGAGGAGTGATCAATGAAACTGAAACTATAAAAAAATACAAAAGGTCAATTAATCAAAGAGTTGTTTTTTCAAAAGGATAAATAAGACTGATAAACTTCTAGCCAAACTCACCAAATGAAAGAAAAAATCCCCATCGATGCAATTAGAAAGGAAAAAGATGAAATCATCACTGACACTACTGAAATCTGGAAGCTTATAAGAAATTGTTTTGAAAACCTACATTCCAATACATTCAAGAACTCAGAAGAATTCTTGACACACATGATATACCAAAATTGAATCAAGAAGATACATAAACCCTGATTTAAGTAATAACCAGGGATGAAATTGAGGCAGTGATAAAGGATCTACCAACAAGGAAAAAGCCGAAGACCTAGACTTTTTACCAGACCTTATTGGAAGAGTTAGTGTCAATTCTCCATAAATTCTACCATGAAATTGAAAGACAGGGAATATTCCCAACTTCTTGGAAGCAGGTATCATCTTGATTCCCAAGCAAGACAAAGACCCAACGAAGAAAGCTACTGGCCAATTTGCTTAATGATCAGAGATGCAAAAGTCCTCAATATGAAACCTGAATACAGAATGTAACAAATTATTAAAGAAATTATAAAACATGACCAAGTTGGCTTCATCCCAGGGATGCAAGGCTGGTTCAATATATGCAGAAAAGAAAACAAAGGAAAAATGTAATATACCACATTAACAAAAGCAAGGACAAAAACCACATGATCTTCTCAACAGATGCAGAAATAGTCCCTCAAAAATTAAACATCTCTTCCTGATCAAAATCCTGATGAAAGAGGCTGGAAGAATGGCACAGTGGTTAACCTGCTTGCCTTGCAACTGCAAGGCCCTGAGCTTGATTCTCTAGCATCACACAAAGCTGGGTACTGTGGTGCACACTTGCAATCCCAGTCCTGGGAAGGCTGAGGCAGGATTGTCATGAGTCCAAGGCTAGCCAGGGCTACACAGTGAAACTAAAATTGAAATTCAGGAGCCTGGACTATAGAGTAACCAGTCCAGGCTACAGAGCCGGTCAAAAAGAAAAGGAAAGGAAAGGAAAGGAAAGGAAAGGAAAGGAAAGGAAAGGAAAGGAAAAGAAAAGAAAAAGAAAAGAAAGAGAAAATCTTCATGAAAATAGGTATAGAAGGATCTTATCTCAAGCTGATAAAAGCCAATTTAAGACAATCCTACAGCCAACATCATCCTAAATGGGGAATAAACTGCAAGAACTTTCCCTCAAATCAAAAACAAGACATGGGTATTCCACGTCTCTTCAACAGAGTGCATGAAACCTTAGCTGGAGCCATCAGGAAAGAGAATGGAATAAGTAGAATATGCATAGGAAAGGAAGAAGTCAAACTGTCCTTGTTTGCAGATGACCTTATCTTTTACATAAAGGATTCCAAAAACTCTACCATAAGACTATTAGACCTAATAAACAAATTCAGCCAAGATACAGGACATAAAATCAATACACAAAAATCTAGAGCATCCTTCTATAGCAAAAATGAAAACACAGACAAAGCGATCAGAAAAAAAAATCTCACTCACAGTCTCCTCAAAGAAAAATACCTAGGAATCAACCTATCAAAGCAAGTAAAGGACCTCTATAATGAAAACTATAATACTCTGAAAAAAGAAATTCAAGAGAATTTTAGAAAATGGGAAGACATCTCCAGTTCCTAGACAGGTAGAGCTAATACTGTCAAAATGACCAGTCTACCTAAAATGATATACAGATTCAATGCAATCCTAATCAAGATACCAACAGCCCTTTTCACAGAACAAGGAAAAAATGATCCTATAGTTTATATGGAACCACCAAGGGACTCAGAATAGCCAAAACAATCCTAAGCAACAAAACAAAAGCTGGAGCCATCATGATCCAAATATCAAATTACACTCCAAAGCAACAGTGACAGAAACCACACGATACTGACACAAAAACAGACAGGTGGGTCAATGGAATAGAATTGAGGATGCCCAAATATCCCTGAGTACTTTCAGCCATCTGACAACGGGGTTAAAAACATATGCTGGAGTAGACAGCCTCTTTAAGAAATGTTGCTGGGAAAACTGGATAGCAAAATGCATAAGAATGAAACTAGAACATCTTTCACCACGGACCAAAACCAAATCATAATGGATCAAAGACCTAGACATTAAAATGGAAACACTGAACTTGATGGGGAAAAAATAGGCAAAAATTCTTGAAGATGTAGGTGTAAGCAAGAACTTTCTCAATAAAACACCCAAAGCATATGAGATAATGCCAAGAGAAAACAAATGGGATTACATCAGATTAAAAAGCTTCTGCACAGCAAAGGAAACAGTCAACAAGAAGGCACCTGTGTGTGTGGAATAGGAAAAAGTCCCTCCCAGCTTCTCCTCATATAGAAGACTTACCAAGAATGTTGAAAAGAACTGAAAAAAATCAGACCCAGGTCCTAAACATGGAACTCAATCAAAAATTAGGAATCTGAAATGAATACACAGTTATCAGAATAACAATTCTGAATGACCAATAAGTACATGAAAAAATGTTCAGCATCTTCAGCCATGTAATTCAAAACAACACTGGCACTTCATCTCACTCCAGTAGGAATGGCTGGTATTAAGAACTCAAAAACCAATACGTGCTAGTGAGGCTGTAGGGAAAAAGAAACCATACTATATTGTCAGTGGGACTGTAAAGTAGTACAATCATTACAGAAGGAAGTATAGCAATTCCTCAAAAAACTGAAAATAGATATTTGATTTGACCTAGATATATCTCTTCTGGGTATCTTCCCAAAAGAATTAAAGTCATCATACGAGAGTGATATATGCATACTCCTGTTTACAGCTGCACAATTTCTAACAGCCAAATCTTGGAAGCAAGCCAACATGCCCCACCATAGATGAATGGATAAAGAATATATACAGGGGCTAGAGAAATGGCACAGTGATTAAAGCACTTGCCCTGTAAACAGAAGACCCTGAATTCAATTCCTCAGCACCCTATAAAGCTAGGCGTTGTGGCGCATGCCTGTAATCACTGTACTTGGTAAGCTAAGGCAGGTGGACTGCCCTGAGTCCAAGGCAAGCCAGGGCTACACCAGTGAGTTCAGGACCAGCCTGGGCTACACAGCAAGACCCTGTCTCAAATAAAGAAAAAAATAATAATAAGACACACACAATGGAGTACTCTGCCTTAAAGTAGGACAAATTTGAATCATATGTAGGAAAATGGATGCATCTTGAGATCATTATGCTTAGCAAAATGAATCAAGACACAGACGGTTAAATACTGTATGGTTTCTCTAAGAGAAAACCAAATCATAAAATATTGAGAGATGAAAGAAAGTAAGAAGAGAGACTTTGTGGAGAGGGAAAAGCAAATTTTAAAAAATCTATACTCTACCATAACCTATCTGAAGGACTGAGAAAAGAAAATAAAAAGATTATCAAACTAAACAGTAGGAAAAAAAAATAAAATTACTAAACCACTTAGATGGCTGTACTCATGTAAGCACCAAGTAGGCAACTATATAAGCAGTAAAACAGTGAAGATCATAGTGGTTAACAGAGCTTGGTCTTATTAAAAGTACCAACATGCGTCAAATCCATCTGTGAAGCTTTGAAAGTTAGCACCTTAGGTTACTGGATTAGAATTTCTGGAATCAAAGACAATATAATTAAAAAGTAAAACAGATTGAGGACAGACAGCTCAAGTCCTACCTCATATAAACTGAGAATCACTTAAGGTCCAGGAATGTGTAACTTTAAAATCTCCAATGGTGATTCTCACAAATACTTCAGCTGAGAACCACTGTACTATACATGAGTTACTAATTCCCCTTACGCTGATTCCATGCTTAGTAGTCAAAGGTTCAGTCTTCCTTATATGAAAATACTTACAAGAATTTGGGACTGGAAGAATAGCTCAGTGGTTAAAGTGCTTGCCTAGCAAGTGCTAAGACAAGCACTGAGTACCTGAGTTCAATTCCCCAGCACCACGTAGGCCTATAATCTCAGCACTCGAGAGGCTGAGACAGGATAATTGCTGTGAGTCCAAGGCCAGCATGGGCTCTACAGTGAGTCCAGGACCAGCCTGGGCTAAACAGCGAGACCCTGTCTCAAAAAAAGTAAATAAATAAATAGATAAATACAAGAATTAAAGATATTTAAGAACTGCATTTCTTGGTCTGGGTTTATACAAGTTCAGTAACATAGCACTTAACTAACAAGCATAAGGCCGTGGGTTTACTAACCAGCTACAAGGGCAGGGATGACATTTCTTACTACAAATTAATGATACTAATATCTAGCTTTTGTGTCACTGAGACACAAAAACCACAATTTAATCAAGGAAATAATGTGGCTCATGGTTTCAAGAGATTCAGTCCATGAATGTATGCTCCAAGGCAGAAACATGGTAGAGTATTTACTAGAAGTAGATGTCATTTAAGTTGGCCTTTTGGCAATTAAGTCAATATGATACTCTTTTATTCATGTCAACACTGTGCTTATCATTTTAACCTATTCAACAAGATGAAACAAGATCATAAAATTGAAAGAACTCTCTCAACTAGTGTCATACAATTGTCAGACATGTCAGTAGTAGCTAAAAATATATGAAAATCATGAACCATAAATGACTATAAAACCTATGAGGTGAAAAAATTATATTGGTGATAGAGAATATGAAAAACCTCATCACTTCAGGATGATGACAAATGTTTTGTATTATCTGGCTACTTAGCCAAAAAATGTCATGTTTGTTGCCTCTATAAGGACAAGAAATCTAGTACTTTGACTATCAGGCAGATAGTATCCAAGAATCATTAAGTACAGTTAAATCAATACAGTTGAACATATCTCTATCATGAATTACCTGTTATTTAGAATAAAACTCAGTACTGTCCTATAGAAATCTTATTCTGTCTGTGTTATTTTCATTGGGGGGACCATTAAAATGAGCAAATTAGCCTGAATTTTTCAAATTTATGTTTAATTTTCAAAGAAACACGGGGATCTTTTTGCAAGTCCTTCTATATTTCTCAAGATTCAAGTAAAACCTACACTCTATAACACACAAAAATGTCAAGGATTCATCCCGTGTTCCCCATCTGTCAGTACCTTTCACTACTCACAGGCCTATTAAACAATGAAACTCTACTGCAAACAAGAAAATCCACATATGACTGGCCACGTATGACTTATACTCCCCAAAACATACAGACCACTTTCATTTTAAAAATTTGAATCACTATAGACAATGAAATAAAAATAATAAAGAGCTACAAAGTTGCTCACAAAATTTCCAGTATAGTGTGTTTGTGTAACCTTCGCACTGAGCTGCATTCCCAGCCCATTTTTTATTTGCAAGCAGGGTCACATTAAGATGCCCAGGTCAAACCTTGCTATTCTCCTGCCTTTGCCTCCCAGAGTAATGGAATTACAGGTGTGCACCACCAAGCCTGGCCCCGATTCCCATTTAAGATGATAAAGGTAAATGATAAGACTTCTCTAATACACCTTCTCTATTCAATGTTATAGCTTTTACTGATAAAAGAGTCCAAAGATCCCCAAACTATTTCCTATGCTCTATTTTATGTTACTAAAACCAACAGGTAGTAACAGGTATCTGGTATCGTAGATCTGATCAATGTAGAAGAGAAAAAAGATTTCCTCTTAAATTTTGCCAGCATTTTGAATTTGTGGTACCCCTGAAAATGGTAACATGAATTCTAGGAAGGTTCTTTCTCACATACAGGCCTGTAATCTTTTGATAGTTGTTTCTGCTTACCTTAAAACATGAAGCTCTATACAGTAGTTGCACAACATGACCAATACTTGTTTTTGATGCCTGAGGAAATCTTGGTTCCAGTCTTTGCACAACAAAAAGTACCAGAACTTTACGTGAAAGAGCAGAACCATCTTCTAATGCCAGCAACACCAGCTTCAAGGCCTCTTCTTGCATAGCTAGAAATATTAAAGGAACATGAGTTCATTTTCCTGTAGATCATGTCTGTCCGAGGCATCTTTGGATTTCAGTTTGTGAAACGCCATTACTCACAATCTGTATTTAATGAGCACAAAAAGAAGATACCACACACACAAGAATAGTTTATTTAAAAAGCAGTCACACAAAAGCACATATTTTCTACTAATAACTAAGCAGAATATAATTCAACATAGCATATAAAATATCTTCTGTAGATATGTACTAGATAATGACATTAAGATGAAATAATAATTCATAGAATACATAGAATTACTCTGGCAATAACATACAAAGGACATATAGTTGACTTATTAGACCCTGTCATAAAAAATTTTAAATGATATTAGCCGCTGAATGTAATATCTAAAAATGCAATAATTTTAAAAAAACAAAGATGCAATATCTAAACAGCCCACTGGTATTTACAACTAGGGATGCTAGTGTAATTTGAATAAATTCATGAGAACATATCAGAGAAACCTAGATTTAAAAATATTCTATAAAATAAATGGCCTGTATTCTTCAAGAATACCAATGTTATGGAAGACAAAGGCTGAGGAATAGTTTCAGAATAAAGACTAAAAAGAAACCTAACAGATACAGTGATTGTAACTGGATCTTGTACTTGAAGAAAATAAATTTCAGAAAAAAGATTTTTGTTAAAATGTTTTAGAACTGTAAGTTATAGTACTGTTATCAAAGGTGATGCGTTTGAATTTGATGAATATACTGTTACTATGTAAGAGTACTCTCGTTTTTAGGAAACAAGCATAACGACTGATGAACAAGGGAGCATAAAATATGCAACCTACTCTCATGGTTCAGAAAGGAAAATTAATAATTTACAAATATGGTACAAGTATTAAAGCTGGTGGGACTGGGGGCATAGCTTAGTTGTTAAAGCACTTGCCTGGCAAGTGCAAGTACCTGGGTTCGACTTCCCAGCATCACCTAAGCCAATCAGGGTGACACAGGCCTGTAGTTCCAGCACTCAGGAGGTTGAAGCCTGAGGACTGCCAGGAGTTCAAGGCCAACCTGAGCTACTTAAAATAAGACTCTGTCTCAAAAAAAAGGAATCAATCAATATATAAACAGATAAACAAGCAAATAAAACTGGTAAATATAGGTAACAAATGTAGAGGGAAATCTTCTTTTTAACTTTTCATTAAATTTGAAACCATCTCATAACTAAAAGTAAAGAATATGATTATCAACCAAAACAAGTGAACTTTATAAGACCAGATTTACAGTCTAGATTAAAACTAATAATGCCCCTTTTTTCCAAATTGAGACTATTAAGGCACAGAGAAGTGATTAAGCCAATGTGATAAAATTAGTAACAAAACTAGAACTAGAATCAGACTATTCTTTTAAAATAAGGTAAAATTCACTAAAAATTAACTATTGTAGAATACACATGTCTGAAGATGTAGCTCAATAGTAGAGTGATCGTATAGCGTGCACAAGGCTCTGGGTTTGTGTCCAGCACTGTAAAATGCAGTGACATTTAATATCGACATAGCTTTGTACAACTTCCAACTCTGATTCTATTCTATTTTTCTTTTCTCTCAGATACGTATCTCTTAGAACCAATTTCAGAATTACGAGCGTGGAAGAAAAGGAAGGGAGCACCAAAGGTATAAAGAATTTATTCACTGAAATCAGGCAAGAAAATTTCCCTGATCTAGAAAAAGAAATTAATTTTCAGGTACAAGAAGCTTACAGAACACCAAAAAACCTCAATTAGCAACGAGACTCATCGTGGCATATCATAATCAAAACCTCAGAAATACAACATAGAGAATTTTGAAAGCAGCAAGAGAAAAAGATATTATTCTACCAAAGCAAACCACTTTGAATTACCATAAATTTCTCAACTCAAACTTTAAAGGCCAACAGAGCCTGGAACAAAATCTTTCAAGCCTTAAAAGACAGTGTCAACCCAGGTTTATATCTAGCAAAATTATCCTTGAAAATTGAAGTTGAAGTAAAAATTTTTCTTGACCAATAATCCCTCAGAAAATATGCGACCATTAGCACAACACTGCAGAAAATACTTGAAGAAATCTTTGAGAGAGTTAGAGAGACAAGCAGGAACAAAGAACATGGAGAAAAGGAAGTATCTAAAGAAAAAGTGTAACCAAAAAATTGACATCAATTATTTGATTGGTTTCCCACTAACACAGTACCAGTATTCTCATAAAATCTGTGAAACTTCCTCCCATAATATTTTTATTAGCATATTAGTTTGCAAAGCATAATAATTATATTCAACATGGAAATCAGTATAAAATCTTAATCTGTGAAACTCTTATATGTATGGTATATACAGATATCTAACTGGGGATGGAGTGGCAGATGACAGTGGTTTTTGATATGGGATAAAACAGGAAGAGTTAGTAAATAAGTGGTTCTTGGGGTCCTTTGCCTGAAATTTTCATTGACTGGCAAAGATAAAAGATCATACAGCCTTAGTCCATTGGTTAAAAACTCACACGGCTGTTTGTTCAACACAGGGCTTTTGAACTTTTCAATTTTATGCACTGTGACTAAATTTGTAATAATGATCTTACTCGTTTCTTTCTGCTTCTCTTTGAGAAAGAACTCTTAAAAATTTTAAAATAGCCACATACGTCACTATATCTATTGCTTTAAGTGTGATATACTTGAGATATAGACTTAAGCTAATTTAATGTGGTGATTCATTTATCTGGTCTTTTATATAAGTTTAGCCTAAGAAATCTGGCTGATGTAATAACCTGAATGTCTTTGTATGCACAACTGATAATAGCCAAATCTTGGAAGAAGCCAATATGCCCAAGTACAGATTACTAGATAAAGAAGTGGTATATATATACACAATGGAGTATTACTCTGCCATTAACAATGACACATTTGAGTTATCTTTAGAAAAATGGATGCACTCAGAGAAAATGATGCTCAGTGAAACAAATCAGACTCAGAAAGTTGAGTATTATATGTTTTCTCTAAAGAAAACCAAATCATAAAAAAATAAGAGACATAGAAGAAAGTAAGAAGATGGACTTTGTCAAGAAAGAAAGGGAAACGTTGAATGAGAGTGTGGGAAGGACAAAAAGGAGATATGTTTAAAAAAAAAAAAGAGGGAGGTACCAAGATGATGACAGAATAACAGCTCCAAGAAAGACTGTTCCCAAACAAATCAACCAGCCAGACAAACAGCTGGAGTAAAGTACACCTGAGGACTATAAAAACAAACAAACAAACAAACAAAAAACAGAAATAGGAGGTAAAACCAAAGGTAGTGTATTATGTGCTGAGGAGGACCCCAGAGGTGGGGTTTTCCCCACCCTTCCTCAAAAGACTGGAGGGCAATTGAGACCCTTGGTAATACACTTTCAAGTGCACCTTACAACAAAGGACTCGGAGACCTTAATGCCCTTGGGGCACTAGAAACTGGAACACAAGGGAGAATGTATTGTCCTCTTCCCTGTGGAAGGGGGGAGGATTCTGTGGAGTCAAGCAGGAGTGACTCCAAAACTATGAGGCTACAGATATAATAGAGAGGGAAAGCCATATACCACCCGCCCAACTGAGGTGCATACCATTTGGCAGCTGGAGGGGAGGGCAGGAAGCTGTAATGCCCTGGGCTTGCAGCCAGCCACCAAGGGTCAAAATACAGAGACACAGAGACCTACGGGAATAGGGAGGAGAACTAAGACTAACAGGGCTGACAAAAACTGAAGTGCATCTGGCACCAAGAAATACAAACTTTCACTCCAGGTCAGAGCTGAGAGAATCAAGGAACCACTGCCCACCCCCTGCCCTTAAGGGACCCAGAGAGGTAACTAGGACAGAGAGGGGAGTAGAAAAAAAAGACCTGAAAAAGCAGCCACTGAAGCTGTATCTTACAGGGTTGGCCGCCATCTGCAGGTTTGCCTGGTACTGAATACATCACCAGTTGCAACAGTCTCTCCACTAATGAAAGGCAGAAGGGTAAGAAAGACACAGAATTCTATCAGGATACAGGGGAGCTGCACCCCACATTGCTTGGGAAGATAGAGATGCCCTGGGCACCTATCTCTGTGAGCCCAGTACCCCTGCTTTGCACTTTCCATCTGTGCCACCACACCCCCACACGACTTGCCCGAAGGTGAGAGGGTGCCAGGACTGGCAGCTTCAGCCACAGCAGAAAAACCTCTCTAAAGCAGACCAAGCAGCAAATGTCAAGCTGGACAGGATGAACTAGCTGTCCTGTAACAAATTCAACTTCAGCGACACAGACAGCATAATCACACAGCCATGAAACAACACTCTCCATTATCAAAACACAGAGATTGCTCAAAAAGCGACCACGGCAAGCCAAAGGAATACTCAGCAAGATGAGAACACATGGAGGATACCACACACAGAAAGCCCCCAGCTCACCAAGGGGGAACCTAGATAGAACCAGAGGAAGTTCCGAAATCCTCAACATAGAAATAAAAATATTTAATCTGCTGGAAGAATACAAGACAGACTCAGACAACAAACTACACAAAATACCTGAAGAATTCAAAAAAGATTTAACCAAAGAACCTAAAGAAGAAACAAATGGAAAACTAGCAGACCTACAGAAGTCAATACAGGAAATGAATGATATTTCACTAAAGAATTCCAAAAGTATGAAAAGATGAAGACATCAAAAGATGAAGACCTCCACAGAAAGTTTAGGGAACAGAATGACTCAAAATGAGGAGACAGCTTCTGATTTGGAAGACAAGAACAAAATAATGGTTCAGACTTTTAATGACCATCACATAATTCAACATCAACAAGAAAATGGAATACAACAGATTATAGAAAACTCAAAGAAACTTAATTTCAGAATAGCGGTAATACAAGAAAAAATGGAAACTCTTATTAAGAGACTAAGAAACCTTTTTGCTTAAGTCGTAAGAGAAAACTTGCCATACATAGAAAATGAAACAGACACACTAGTGATGGAGGTATACTGTACACAACCAGATATGAAAAACAGAAGCTCCTCTAGAGGTTTTATAATAAAACTCACTGATACACAAGCAAAGGGAGAATCTTAAAAGCTGTAATTGAAAAAAGGCAAGTTACATACTAAGGCAAACCTATTAGGGTAACAGCAGACCTCTCAACACAAATTCTAAGGACCAGAAGTGCATAGAGTGAAGTCCTCAAAGCCCTAAAAGATAATAACTACCAACCAAGACTCCTATACCAAGCAAAAAAAATAATAATAATCATTTAAAATTGACAAATAAAAAATTTCCATGATAAAGAAACCTTAAAGAAATTTATGACAACTAAACCAGCTCTACAAAAAAAAAAAAAAAAAAAAAAAAAAAAAAAAAAAAAAGTCTTAAGGGTTTCCTGGGCAGGGAAACAGGGAACAACCATAATAAAGAATACAGTGGTAGGCTTGGCTTCAATAGAGAGAACATCTAGAAACAGACAAACGAACAAGCAAACGAATAAACAAAACAGTTTGATACGCATTGGATGGCAAAATGGCGGGCCCTAAGATTCACATATTAGTATTATCCTGAAATGTCAATGGCATTAATTCAACAATCAAAAGATACAGACTGGCTAACTGGATTAAAAAACATAATTCAACTACATGTTGCTTGCAAGAGACGCATTTCAAACATGGAGACACACAGACTTAAGATGAAAGGTTGGAGTTTTATTTTTCACTCAGCTGGGAGACAAAAAAAAAAAAAAAAAGCCAGAGTTTTGATTTTCTTTGCTGACAAAGTAGACTTTAAATCAAACCTCGTCAAAAGGGACAAAGAAGGTCACACCAATCTCATAAAGGGAACAATACAGCAAGAGAAACTGACAATCATAAAATATATATGTCCCAAATATTGTTGCACCCAACTACACAAAATAACAGGTACTGGACTTGAAAAAACAGATAGACACCCACTCTATATTAGTGGGTGGGAGACTTTAATACCCCACTCTGTCAAGAAGACAAGTCAATCGGACAAAAAAATCAACAAAGAAATAACAAATCTGAGCTGCACCATGGAAGAAATGGATCTGAGAGACATATATAGAATTCTTAATCCAACAATAACACAATACACATTCTTCTAAGCAGCCCATGGAACGTTCTCCAAAACAGATAGCATTCTAGGCTACAAAAAAAGTCTAAACAGATACAAGAAAATTGATATAATTCCATGTGCTCTGTCAGACCATAGTGGAATAAACCTAGAAGCCAACAAAAACACAAAAGACACCACTCAAACAACTGAAGACTGAACAGTACTCTTCTAAATAAACACTGAGTTCCAGAAGAAATCAAAGAATAAAAAGTTCACAGAGACATATCAATTGTAGTTCATCACAACCCAAACTCTGGAACACAATTAAGACAGAGTTAAGAGAGATATTCATTTTTCATAAATGCACACATGAAAAGATCTGAGCAAGCCTAAATAAGATACTCTTAACTATGCAACTCAGGCCCTAGAAAAACAAGAACAGGCCAACACAAAAGCTAATAAAAGAAATTACTAACATAAGAGCAAAAATTAATGAAATAGAAACTAAGAAAAAAAAAGAATAAATAAAACAAAAAGCTGGGTTTTTTTTGCTAAACTCACAAAAAAGAGAAAACCTGTATCAATATAATTAGTAATAAAAAGGGTAAATTACAACAGATAACATGGAAATTGAGAGGATAAGAGGTTATTTTGAAAATCTCTACCCAATAAATTAAAAAACTAAAAAGAAATGTATGAGTTCCTAAACACACATCAATCTCCAAAACTGAAAGAAAAAATTAAACATCTGAACAGGCCAATATCTACCTACAAAATTGAACAAGTAATGAAAACACATTCAACTAAGAAGAGCCTACAACCTGACTGGATTCCCAGCAAAATTCTACAAAAAAATTCAGGGAAGATTCAATGCCAATGCCACCAAACATTTTCAAGAAACTGAAAAAGAAGGAAAATTGCCAAAATCACTTCTTGAAGCAAATATAAATTTAATTCCAAAACCAGATGAACACCCAGCAAAAAAAAAAGAAAAACTACAGGCCAATATCCCTAATTTTCATTGATGCAAAAATACGCAATACTATTCTTGCCAACAGAATGCAGCAAATCATATATAATATTAAACACTATGACCAAATGGGCTACATCCCAGAAATGCAATAATGGTTCAACATACGCAAATCAATAAATGCAATACACTACATTAGCAGATGCAAAAGTAAAAATCATATGATTATGTCAATAGATGCAGAAAAAGCATTTGACAAAAATCCAACACCTGGGGCTGGAGGAATGGCTCAGTGGTCAAATTTCTTACCTAGTGAATGAAAAGGGGGCAATTAAGGGCTAAGTACCTGAGTTCAATTTCCCAGCACCACATAAGCCAGGTGTGATGGTGCATGCCTGTAATCCCAGCACTTGGGAGGCTGAGGCAGGAGTGGTGCCATTGGGGAAAAGTCCAAGGCCAGCCTGGGCTCCACAGTGAGTTCAGGACCAGCGTGGGCTACAGAATAAGACCCTGTCTCAGGAAAAAAAAAATTCAATACCCATTTATGATAAAGACTCTGAAGAAAATAAAAATAGAAGGAACCTACCTCAACACGATCTAAGCCACTTACAACAACCCCACTGCCAATATAATCCTAAATGAAAGGCTGAAAGCATTCACACTAAATTCAGGAACAAGACAGGGATGCCCAATGTCAGCCGTACTGTTCAATACAGTGCTTGAAATTTTGGTAAAAGCTATTAGGCAAGAGATAGGATTTAATGGAATACAAGTTGGAAGGAAAGAAGTTATCCCTATTGGCAGATGACAGAATACTCTACATAGAAGACCCAAAAAATTCTACCCAAAGACTCTTAGAGCTAATAAATAAATTCAGTGAAGTAGCAGGTTACAAAATCAGCACTCACAAATCAAAAACACTCCTATACACCAATAACAAATCCAACGAGAAAGCATTTAAGAAAACAACTCTTTCACAATAGCAACAACAGAAAAATAGTTAAGAATAAACCTCATCAAAGAAGTGAAAGACTGGAGAAAGAAAATTACAAAATCCTGAAGGGAGATTAAAGAGGACTTTAGAAAAAGGGAAAGACATCCCATGTTCCTAGATAGGAAGAACGAACATTGTCAAAATGGTCAAACTTCAAAGCTAATATGCAGGTTCAATACAGTATCAATCAAAATACCAAATACATTCTTCACAGAATGAGAACAACCACCTTTACAATTTATGTGGAACCAGAAAATACCCAGAATCTCTAAAGCAATTCTAAGTAACAAAGGCAAAGCTGGAAGAATCACAATCTCACACTTTAAAAAATACTACAAAGCAATGGTGATTAAATCTACATGGTACTGGCATAAGAACAGACAGGAGGGGGCTGGAGGAATGGCACAGCAGTTAAAGTGCTTGTCTTGCAAGTGCAAGGGCCTGAGCTCGATTCCCCAAAACATGAAACCAGCCATGGTGACGCACACCAATAATCCCAACATTGGAAAGGCTGAGGCAGATGGACTGTCCTGAGTCCAAGGCGAACCTGGGCTACACCACTGAGTTCAGGACCAGCCTGGACTATAGAGCGAAATCCCATCACAGACAGGTTGAAGATACTGAAAAAACCCAAATACTCTCAGTCACCTGATCTTTGACAAAGGGGCCAAAACAAAGAAAAGACAGCATCTTAAACAAATAGTAAATGGTGCTGGAAAAACTGGATTACCACATGCAGGAGAATAAAATTAGACCCATGACTGTCATGACACACTAAAATCAGATTAAAATGGATCAAAGAGCTGGACATCAAAAGAGAAACACTAAACCTACTAGACAAGGGACAGGAAAGGAGTTTCTGAATAGATCACCAGCTGTTCAAGAAATCTCAACAAGAATCAACAAATGGGACATTAAACTAAAAAGCTTTTGCACAGCAAAAGAAACAACAAGGTGAACAGAAAACCCAGAGTGGGAGATCTTCACCAGTAATACTTCAAACAAAGATTTAATATCTAGAATATACAAAGAACTCATGAAATTAAGACCCCCTAAAATAAATGACCCCATCAAGAAGTGGGGGTCAGCTGAAATAAAAAAGCTTCTCAGAAGAAATACAAATGGCCAATAAATGCATGAAAAAGTGTTCTCCATCACTGGCCATCAGAGAAATGCAAATAAAAACAATGCTGAGGTTTTACCTCACCCCAATGAGAATGGCCTACATCAAGAACTCAAAAAGCAACAACTGTTGGTGAGGATGCATAATGGTAACTCCTCTCCACCGCTGGTGAGAAGGCAATCTGGTTCAACCATTATATAAAGCCATCTAGAGATTCCTAAGAGAGCTGAGAAAAGAAATCCTATCTGTGGTTAAAGTGTTTGCCTATGTACCTATGTAAAGTCCAAGCACTATGTACCCGAGCTCAATTCCCCAGCACCACATAAGCGGGGCGTGGTGGCACACACCTGCAATCCCAGCACTAAGGAGGCCGGGGCAGGAGTTCTGCTGTGAATCCAAGGCCAGCCTGGGCTCCATAGTGAGTTCAGAACCAGCGTGGGCTACAGAGACCCCGTCCCTGTCTCAAAAAAAAAAAAAAAAAAAAAAAAAAGGAAAGAAGGAAAGAGAGAAATCCCATTTGATCCAGCCTTACTGGTCATATTTCCAAAAGAAATAAAGTCAACACAACAAAAAGACACATGCATACCCATGTTTATAACAACACAATTCATAATAGCCAAGCCCTGGAAACAATCTACCTGCCCATCTACAGAGGAATGGTTAAAGAAGATATGGTACCTATACACAATAGAATACTATACAGTCACAAGGGAAGACAGACATGAAACATCTGAACGAAAATGGGGCCACCTTGAGTCAATAATGCTCTGTGAAATGGACCAAAAACAAAAACTGGATATAGATGGCTACCTCTCTTATAAAATCCACAAAAATAATGGGACAAGAAGGCCTCAACACAGATAACAGGGTAAAAGTGGGGCAAAGGACTCCTAGAAAAGGGATGACTATCTGAAAAATTGGGGGGGAGGGCAAGGATCAGGAATGATTCCCTAAACCCCATATCTTTAATATGCTATAGAATTTGGAATTCATGTGTATCCATAAAATAAACAAATGGAGTAAATAAACCCACCAAAATTAGTTATATATAATTAGGTCACAAAAAGTAATGTGAAGATCAAACCAGGGCAGGAAGAAAAAACAGTGGAAAAACAAAAAACAAATGGGGATGATAGTGGGAGTAAGGGAAGAGGAGGAGCTGTGGGAGGATGAAGAGGGAGGGGAACAGATTGTAATTTTGATGTGATATATGTGCACAAAATACTCAAGTTCAATGTAAACATATATTTATTGCATATACATATTTATAAAATGGGGAAAAGTATTTCATACATCTTTTTCCTATTACATAAGATATCCTATTATATGAAATATACAATAGAAAAAAGGAAAGCCTACAGTCATTAATCACTCTCTCTTATAAGCTGTATTTACAGCTCCTTAGCAACCATTTGTTTACTATAAAGTTTCCCTCACTTATGGTATTTTCAATGTTCATCTACATGTAACATGTATCAATAGTTCATTTTTATGGCTAGATAACATTCCATTTATAGATCTCATATGCTGATGGATTAATGAATTTTTTTCTGCACTTTAACAACTGTGAATTTGGGTAAATACTCATGAGTGACATTGCTAGGTCACGTTTCACTTTTGAAAACGTACCGAGTTGTTTTCTCCACAGTGATACACCTACACATCTATGATCTCCGCTGTCTTACTGTCAGTGCGTGCTCTCTCCCCAAGCTCTGTGTCTGCCTGCCCCTCTCTCTGTGGTAATGGCGACTGAACCTAGCGCATTTGCATGCAGCTATGCCCTGGGAGCTTTCCTTATTTCCTATTTTGAGACTGTGTCTCACTAAGATGATAAGTCGCCAAGGCTGAGCCCTGACCTAGTGATCCTCCTGCTTTAGCCTTCCAGAATGCTGGGATTATAGACACGTATTCTCACACTTTGGCTTCACTGTAGCTTCTTTCTTTTTCCTCTCTCCCTCTCTTCCTTCTTGGTGGCACTAGAGAGCAAACTCAAGGGTTTAACTGTGCTAGGCAGGTATCCTACCACTGACCTGTGTCCCCAGACCCTCAATAAGGTTTTAATCTACATTTCCCTAATAAGCAAAGATGCTCAGGATCTTACTGTGTGCTTATTAGCTATCTGTGTTTCTCTGGAGGTCCAGCTTTGTCCTCTTTACTATCTTTTTAAGTACTGTGGATTGAAATCAGGGCTTTGCACATACTAGGCAAGCATTCTGCTACTCTGTCCCTTCGTAAGTTAGGTTGTCTTTTTGTTGTTGACTTGAAGAATAAAGACTGAATATCTAATACAATACTTCTTAAGGTAAATAAATGAGGAGTATCTAAAGGTTACATTTTAAATTATAAAGAAATATAGATTCAATAATATTTTAAAATTTAATTTTGTAGTATAAATTTTAAACATATACAAAAAAATAGAGATAATGTGCCTGTAACACAGTTGTCAGGAAGACTTTGTCTAATTCTTAACTCACTTTTCTTGCTTATTATGGCTGGAGTTATTCTGAGGAAAATTCCAGGCAACACACTATGTTACCTTCAAATATTCAATATATATATATATTTCTAAAAGGTAAGGCTTTTAAAAAATGTCACAAAAGATTATCATCACACCTAACAAAAGTACTCCTTTATTATAATCTAATCCCCAGCCTATGTTCTATTTGTCCCAACTCATCTCAAAAATACCTTCTTACAGTTGGTATACACTGTTCAAATAAAATCCACACATTGCTTTTAGTTGATGTGCCTTTAAGCCTTTTGTCAGTTTGTTTAAACAGATTCTCACAGTTCTCACAAGTAATCCAGACTTCCTTGAACACTTAATATAGCCCAGGCTAGCTTTGAAAATTGTAATTTTCTTGCCTCAATCTCCTGAGTGTTGGCGATTACAGGTAGGAGTCACCACACTTGGCAGTCTTTAGGCTTAAAAAAAAAACCCTATTGTCAGTTACCAGTTTCTATCCTCTCATTTAAAAGAAAGTTCAGTTACTTGTTGAATAATCATTTTTCTAAAGTATTTTCTTCATTTGGCATTTAGCTAATTATTTTGTTACATTTTAAAACATGTTCTTCTAGCTCCCTTATTTCCGGGCAAATTAGAGAACTGATTAGATTCAGAATGAGTTTGTTCTGAGGTCAAGAACATTTCTTATTATTTCACATGAGGAAGCAGCAAATTTTTGCTTTTCCTAATATTAACCGGTTCTGGAGTTAAGATCATGGTTTGGGGTCTTTTGAGGTAGAACAGAAACATACAATGAATGTTCAATTTTTAAAAATTCATTGCAATAAAGACAATTTGTGATTAACCCCTCCCCTAAAATACTACCCCGTGCTTTGGGCATTCTTTCCTGTTGGTCCTGCCACGTTCTCAAGCAGTTCTAGAAGTCCTCTTTTATGAGTATCTTTAGTTGGACTGCCTCTGTGTCCTGAATAGACTCAACATGTTTGTTGACCGTTCATCGTCACTCTGACTTTGCAGAAGAGTTAGATGTCTCACAATATCAGATGTGGTGAATAATGTGGATGAGGACATGTAATCATGTTTTCCTGAGCCTGTTTTTGTTTGATGGCACTTAGCAGCATTCACTGTTTGATCACACTTCATTAAGGACACTCAGGAAAGAGGACTTGCAGAATTGCTTCAGAAAGTAGTAGGAACGATGAGATAAGTGTATTCAAAGCAAACTGCATTCCCAAGGGGATTAATGGTAATAATTTTAAAAAATTTCTAAACATTCACTGCATATGCTGATCACATATGGTATCTATCACAAACTTTCTCTTTAACTTATCATCTATTAGTCTTTTTAAAAGGCCCCAATAATTGTTGCCAAGGTTCATTAATACAGGGTTGCAAAACTATGCTTTTTTAAATTTACCATTTTCTTTCTAAATTTATTACTTGATATTCTGTTAAAAGAGGAAACTTCCCTTAACAAAGAAAACTACAGCAGAAAACACAGGCTTAACTTTTTTCTATATTTTCAATTTTCAGAATGTGTAGGTACTCAAGCAAACATCAAGACAACTAATTTTTTTTTTTTTTAAAGGCAAAGTCTCACTCAGTAGTCCAGGAAGGGCTCGCTATGTAGTAAGCCAGTTTCACCTAGAACATACATCAATCCCCCTGCTTCAGCCTCCTGAGTGCTGGGATTCCAGGTATACTCCACCATGTGATGCTGGGGACTATAACCCAGGTCATAGCTATGCCCCAGTCCCCAACTAATAGTTTCTATAGCACCATTACGAGCATATAGATTTTAAGTATTTTCTGTTTCAATTTGACGTTTAAATTGTTGCATTTATATCCAATGGGGGCACATTTAAGTCCAATTCTGTCTTTTTGACTAGATTCTACCAGTGTCTGTTTTTTTTTTTTTTTTTTTTTTTTTTTTTTTTTTTTTTTTTTTTTTTTTTTTTTTTTTTTTTTTTTTTTTTTTTTTTTTTTTTTTTTTTTTTTTTTTTTTTTTTTTTTTTTTTTTTTTTTTTTTTT
>PVKB01001003.1:317674-443987 GCA_004027205.1 Ctenodactylus gundi | reverse complement strand
TACAGTCTAGGTGTTTTGACTACTTGCTTCTTAGCCTTACCAGGGAATACTGCCTAGGAAACTGTCATTTTTAGAAAGAAAAAAACAAACGAGTTTGTATAATGTTGCCAAACTAAATTTACAACTGCACAGTTCTTACTTGTTCTTTGATTTGATTTCATTCATACTTTTTTTTTTTTTAAATACAGGCCATCGTTCTGTAGTTCAGGCTAGTCCTGAACTCACTATGTAGTGCAGGCTGGCCTCAAACTCAGAGCAATCTTCCTGCCTCTTGCCTCCTGATTGCTAGGATTACAGGTGTCTGCCACCACGCCTGGCTTATGTGATGCTGGGGTATAGAACCCAGGGCCTTGCACCTGCTTATCACTCTAACCACTGTAGTATTCCTTCAGCCCATTCATACATCTTTTTAAAATGCTAAAATACTGGTTTCTGATGGCACTGACATAATTATGTTGTTTTATCCCACTGTATGTTCAACAGTTTTAACAGTAGCAACAGAGTTATAAACAATATAATGACTGAATAGAATTTAGGATTTATACATCCCACTAGAAATATAAAAGTCAAAACACTATGTTCTAAAGTCACCTGACCTAGTTTGTTTTGTATGGCTAGGCTACCAACTTGACATGTGTTAGCTTGCTTTCTTTTTTCCCTTTTCTTCTTTCTCACTCATGTTTGTTTGCTACGCTAGGGACTGAACCCAGGGGCCTTACACATGCTAGACAAGCACTTTACACATCTCCAGCCCCTTAGCTTTAATATACGTTTTTTTTTAATCACTTTCACTCAAAAATTTTAAACTTTATTAAAAGTGTATGTTTGAGTTTTGTTGTTTTTATATTTGTTTTCTGTAGTACAGGGGATTGAGCCTGGGGCCTTCGCACCGAGTCACATACCCAGCCAATTTTTTAACTTTTGAATTTTGAGATAAGATCTTACTGCATCACTTAGTTGCCCAGTTTAGGTGCAAAATTGAGATTCTCCAGCATCAGTCTCCCAAGCTGTTCTGCTAGTTCCAGCTTAAAAAAATGTTTTTTTTTTTGTTTGTTTGTTTGTTTTGTTCGGTTTTTTGAGACAAGGTCTCGCTCTGTGGCCCAGGCTGGTCTGGAACTCATTATGGACCCTAGGCCGGCCTTGGATTCATGGCAATCCTCCTGCCTCAGCCTCCCAAGAGCTGGGATTAAGGCATGAGCCACTATGCTCAACTTATGAGGTGCTGGGGAATCAAACTTGAGTACCTAGCTCTCTTAACTTAGTGCTTGCTAGGCAAGTGCTTTAACCGCTGAGCCATTCCTCCAGCCCCATTAAAAACCGTTTTATAATTACATAAAACATTTATGTGGCTCTAAATTAGGAAAAAAATAAGAATATCAGCAAGATTTAGTTTTTGTTCCTTTCTTATTTCCTCCGTTCTCCAAATAATTTTATTAGTTTACTTTTTCTGTCATTGTTCAACTCAGAAAAGGTAAATGAAATAGGGAGATAAAGATTGTATCTCCCTTCCTTTCTTACATATAAAATACTACTGGGTACTTTTTAACTTAACAAGATGTCTAAAGAGTACACTGTAGAAGAACATACAGATCTTCCTCATTCCTACCAATAGTTGCATAGCGTAGAAGGATATAGTTTGTTAAACCAATGCCTTATAATTGTTCAAGTTATTTCCATATGTTTTCTGTTATAAATACTGCTTCATAGCTTTTATGTATTCATGTACTTTTTGTTCCAGTTTTGAGATAAAGACTTCTAGAGGTGGCATAGCTAGGTCAAACAGATTAATTGCAGTTAATCTAGCTAAATGTTGCCAAATTCCTTTAACAGTTTATACTACTCATTAGATTCCCAACATTACTTGGTCAAAATACCTGTTTCCTCATAGCGCTGTCAATAGAAAAATTATCAAACTTTTGGATTCTGCCAATTTGATGGGTGAGAAATGGTATTTCGGTAGGATTTTAATGTATATTGCTTTTAACAAGAGAAAGATTGAGAATTTTTTACTTTTGACGCCACTTCCATTCGTCTTTTTTTATGGATTACATAGTTTGTCAATTTATATTTTTGTCAATTTTTCCAAAAGGGCTGGTCTTTTTTTCCTCAATTTTTTTCAGGTATCTTATATATGTTTTATTAGCTCCTATATGTGATATAATTTTAAAAATAGTTACTTCAGTTTGTCTTCTTTTGATTTGCTTTTAATTTTTTGTGATGCAAGTTAAACACAAAATTATACAGTCAAACATGAACTTTTTTCCCCTTTATTGATTCAGGACTTCAAATCAAAGACAAACAAGTGTTTCATACTCCCAGGTTAAAAAAGAATGTACTACTTTATTTGTTTTTATTAGTTTCATAACTTACTTCCTAAATTATAAATATTTCTCATAGTTGTAATTCTGATATAGGGTATAATGAATGTACCCAATTTTATCTTCCTACACGTCAATTAAACTGTCCCAATGTTATTTCTTTAGAGCTAATGTTTCCTTCAAAAACTTAAATTCTACTCAAACTACAGCTCTAAATCAGAAAGGTAAAATAAACCTTTGAGAAGAAGCAGTCTTGAGTATGTCATAATCTTGGAATAAAGAATTTTTTTTTTTCAGTGCTGAGAGTTGAACACAGGGCCTTACAACTTTAGGCAAGCACTGTACTACTGAGCCACACTCCCAGCACCACTGAGCCATATTCTCAGCCTAGCAGGAAGAAGTTTTAAACAGACCATGGAAGATTAAATGAGAAATTTGTTCCAAAACACCACAACATTGCATGGAACATAGTTACTAGTAATTAATTCATCTTAAAATATGTTAACGTGAGTATAAATAAATGAAGATGAAGTCTTTCTTAAGAGTTTTTACCTAGACCTAGAAATTGGCATCACAAACCCTGATAACCAGTGAAAAAGCTAAGATGGTAATCTATCTTACCTGGCCCTAGAAACTGGCATCCTCGAGCCCTGACAGCAGCCCATAGATTGGCAGACAACTGCTGAGGATTCTGGTGCTGTAATATCAGTTCTGTTACAGTTCTTTCTCCAAGTGAACGAGCTGCTCGTATGGCTCTGACACGACCTTCTTCCTCCACCAGCTGGCAGTTTACAAGTGTCACCAGTTTCCTTTGCATTGGACGGCTCAGTGCACTCTGGTTCAAACTAGCTACACCTTTAAGAAGAGGGAAAAAAAGGAACTAAAGGTTTTTCAGTAAAAAGACAAGTCAATTGTCATTATTTGCATTTAAATATTAAGCCACAATTCCTATGAATCTCTTGGAAAAAAGCTTTTATTTTTCTAATAATGATGCTTCTGTATTTAATATTCTGTAGTAGGAAATGAGCTTAATTTTTAGTAACTTCATATTTCATTCAGATATTTTGTTTTCTGGGTTGCATATATCAAAAGATCACTCTGGATTTATTTAGTCTGTTATTTATCTTTACTAAAATAACTGAAGGCAAACAAACATGAAGATGACTGAATGAAAAATTTTAACCTAAAAGAAATGATTAATAATGGTTCTAAGTTGAGTGTAGTGGTCTATGTCTGTAATCACAGAACTTAGGAGGCTGAAGCAGGAGAACTGCTGTGTGTTCCAGGCAAGAATAAACTACATAATGATTTTAGGACCAACCTGGAGTATACAGCAAGAGTTTGCTTCAAAAAAAATTAAAGTTCTAATTTTTAAAATTGTAGCCAAAACATTAACAACACTGCTTAATGGTGAACTCTTACATCCAACTCCTGTGAACCTATCTGCACAATTCTTTTCTATACAACTCTTACTTTTTTACTTTGCACACAATAAAAGTATGCTTTTATTTCATTTATCTTAAAAATAAGCAGCTTTTTTTCCCTGTTGATTCTTCTTCCTCTTCCAGCAGTACCACACTCTTTCCTCCTATTTATAGCAAATCCTCCAGGTTTTCTATGCTGTTAATATATACAATCTCTTGCCACTCAATCTCTAAAACCTACTTCAATTAAGTTTTTAATACAATGTCTCTTGACCAACTGCTCCTAAGATAAATGCCTCTACTTGCCAAATCCATAGTTAATTCTCAGTCTTTATCTTGAGTTTCCAGTAACAATCAGCACAGATGATTAGTCATCACTCTAAACACTTAATTTGTTTTCAAAAAGACTCTATTCTCTTGGTTTTCATTTCTTCTAGTTTTATTTGCTGATTTTATCATTTTCCTCTCATCTTTTAATATTAAAGGGATTCAGAATTCAGTATATTTCTCTTTTCTAAACACACTAGTTGGACAACCACATCTAGCCTCATTAAAGAGACCATCAGTATGTCAATGACTTCCAGTTACAGCTCCTAGACCGAATCCTTTAATATAAAATTCATGTCTGCTAGATGTCAGATAACATCCAAGTGAATACTAGGAATCTCCAATTTACTGTGATCAAATCTGAACTCAATCTTTCTACTTAAACTTGATCTACCTCTACTATTCTCTCTTCAAGCTGGTGGCAAACCACCTTTTAGGTACTGAGGTAAAGAAAAAACAGGAGTCACATTTGACTCTACCTCTCCAACTCCACATTGAATAAATATACAAAATATTCTTGGCTCTACCTACAAAATCTACCTAAATTCATCACTTCTCACCGTCTCCACTGCGGCCTACTGTGCCCTAACAGTCTCTTAACTGATTATCATGCTCCTACTCTTACCCTTCTATACTGAATTCTTAACAAAGCAGTCAGATGATCTCTTTAACATTAGTAAGGTCATGTCATTGTTCTATTAAAAACCCTCAAATGACTCTCCAATCGTTCTCAAAATAATACCTTCTCTTTTTTTTTTTTTTTGAGACAGAGTCTCACTCTTTAGTCCAGGCTAGTCCAGGATTCACTACAGGCCTCAGGCTGGTATAGAACTCATGGCCATCCTCCTGCCTTAACCTCCTAAGTGCGGAGATTACAGGCGTGCACCATTATGCCCAACTATCACTGTTAAGCCATGACGTCAGGGCTAGTTTAAGTTTCACATGGCCTGAAATTCTATGTATCACCTGGTCTTATCACTTTGTCGAATCTTCTGTTATACTGCTAACATTCTTTCAGGTATACTTTCCCTTTTCCTTGAAGATACTAGGCATGGTTGGGATGCTTCTGGCTATTCCATATTTCTGAAACTCTTTTCCTCAGAACCTACATGGTTACTTATCTCATCTTCCAACTGATTTCAAGCTCAAAAACATATACTTAATGAGGCCTACAATAGACATTCTTTAAAAATTGCAATCCAACCGTCAGTCCTCACTCTGACATTTCTGATCCCTCTATATTGTTTCCTTTTATGCCAATTATCACTTATACTATAATAATATGCTTTTTTATTACAGTTTATCTAGTTTTCCCCTTTTCTAAAATATTAAGTAGTATACATGAGGGCAAGCATATATTTAGATTTTAGTAAAGTATCCCAAACTCCAGAACGGTTCTGGTGCATTTTAGCAGATACAAAATAAGATACCTGATCAATTCATTCAATAATCTACAAAATGGCAGTCACTAAGTCGGCAGAGATAAAGCAAAATAACACTTTTGTCACAGCAGTTAAAATAATTTATTATATTTGTACACCTATCTCTGCCAATAAACTCGGAGAGTGACCATAAAAACGGTGACCGTAACACTTGTAAGTGCTCCATTCTTAACATTTACCAAGTATTCATGAGTAAAAATGTTTACAAACTTACCTTTACCTCCACTTAGGGGTTTTAAGTAGAGTGCCAAATCCTCAACACATTTTTTTGCAACCTCATAGTGTTTATTTTCACCTAGACTACTTAACTTTATTGATTGATGATCTGGTACCTAAAAAATAAATAAAGAAAAAATTGCAAAATTACATTCAGTTCATGTAACTGCTATTATTACACTTGATAATGATCTTGGTAAACATAAAATTATAACTGAGATAACACAGTAAATCCAAACACCTAGCTGAACTGTTTTGCAAAAACCAAAGATTCACACTTAAAAGTAGAGGCCTGCTACAAAGAAGGCAAAAAGGAGAAGTAAACAGAATTGCATCAATGCTAATTTCTTGGCGTAGATAACTCTGCTATAATTATGAAAGATGTTAACATCAGAGGAAGCTCTGAAAAGTTACACAGGCCCTCTACTATATTGTTTGCAATTTTTTGTTAAGTCTAAAAGTATTTCAAAATATAAAGTAGGAAATGAAGCAGGAGTATTCTCCCCCTTGTAGCATTTAGCATCTTCTTTGTACATGATTTATTAAGTTTATAATGTTCTACCTTGTTAAATATAAGCATTATAAGACAATGTTCCCAAACAGAAGTCAAAGTTGGAGGCCTGTAGCTCAGTGGTACAGTGCCTGTCTACCATGTGTCAGGCACCGGGGGTTAATCCCCAGCATCTCAAACAGAACAACAAACAGCAAAACAAATCTATAAAAACTGCAGCTCTGCTACCTGCATCAGTGGTTTTGAGAAAAGTATTTGCCTATTACACATCATAATTTCCATATCTGAAAAAGGAACAGACTGCTACTGCTCACAGGACAGTGGTTACAGTGTTTGACTAGCAATCACAAATCCCTGGATTTGACTCCACACCACCACAATAAATGGGGTGGGGGAGGGCTGTGTGTGCGTGTGGCACATTCTATGATCCTAATACTCAAGCGGCTGAGGCAGGAGGACTGTTATAGGTACTAGGCCAGCCTGGGATACACAGTAAGTTCAGGACCAGCTTGAACTACAGAGGGAGATCTTATCTCAAGAAATAAAAAATTTTAAAAAGGAATGAAGACTAATCTCCCTATTTCATAGTGCCATTCTAACAATTCAATTTAATTCAACAAATATTTGTATTTATGGAATGCTTATCATATGCCAGAAAAATTTTAGGCATCAGGGATCAATGAGTAAAACAGCCAATTTCTTGCTCTGCAGCACTAACATTTTATTAGACAGGAGAAGAGGCAGCCAATAAATAAAAACATAAATAAATAGTGTCTTAAAAGGTGATCAGTAAAAATTATATAGCAAGGGTATTTGGGGGCATAGCTCAGTGGTCAGAGTGCTTGCCTAGCTAGCCTAGGGCTCTGAGTTCAATTCCTCAGCTCCACATAAGCCTGGTGTGGAAGTTCATGCCTTTAATTCCACTACTCAGGAAGCTGAGGTAGGACTTCCATGAGGCCAGGGCCAGCGTGGCTCCACAGTGAATTTAGGACCAGCTTAGAGTAGAGAACAAGAGCAAGATCCTTCCTCAAAAAAAAAAAAAAAAAAAAAAAAATCATACAGCAAAGATAAAGGAAATAGAAATGGTGGAGAGGGATTGTAATTTTAACCATAAAGAATAATCAGGATAAGTTCTTTAGAGAACTGCAACACTTGAATAAAGAAAAAGGAGAGCGAGAATGAACATTTCAGGCAGACAATAGTCATTCCAAAAGTCCTACAGGGCAATACATTTGGTTATTTGAGAATTTGCTTAGCAGCTATGTAAGCAAATATAGTGGTATATGAGACTGAAGAGACAGAACTCACATTATATTGACCTATAGACTATTTTAAGAATCAAGATAACATTTAGTGTTAAGGAACATTAATATCTATTGTAGGCATTATATAAATGTTAGCTAGTATTATTACAGAAAAATCCATGTCTTTGAGTGGAGCCAAAAATTACTGTTCCCCAGAAGCAACATTATGTTATGCCCTATTAAAACATATGCTACCAAGTAAATTATAGCACTACTGATTATAGATATAACTTGATTTCAGTCTCTAATTTAATTACAAATATTGAAAATAGATTTTGTGCCTAAATAGGAAAACTTCAAATATGAAGATATGAAGGGGAGAAATGGGAGAGAATTTTAGTTCACTGAATTTTTGAATTAAGCCAAACTTTCCTAATAAATTTTCTCAAAGACAAAAAGAAAAACTTTACTTTTGTTCTTTAATATATGTGTATGGTGTACAGAATTTTTTTTTCTTTTTTCTTGTACTGGGGCTTGAACCCAGGGATTTTGACCTGGACACATCCCCAGATCTTTTAATTTTTGATTCTGAAACAGAGTTTCACTAAATCACTAAGTTACCCAGGCTGGACTCAAACTTTTGATCCTCCAGCCTCAGTCTTTCCAGGTGTATATAGGTGTGTACTGCTCAACAAAATTTCATCTTCTTCCTCCTCCTCTGTAAAATTATAATAAAAATTTCCTGAAGAAATACAGTAAAATAATAGATGCTGAATATTTATTGTCATATGTAATACAAAGCAGATTTTCATTGAATAAAAATTAAATTCTTGTAAGCCTAAGGTCTCATTCTGATTCAGTAAAAATAATTATAACATGAAATATTAATTGTATACCAATATGAAACTGTGCAGAATTTCTTACCATGCTCTGAATTGATTTTCCATTCCTAAGTAGGACTTATCTTCTCATTTATAATATCATGAATGAACAAGAGTTAAAAAAACTCCATCTGAGCACTCTAGATAACTGTTTTCTGACAAAAGCTTTTATATTTCTTTTCATGTCACCTAATAAGTTTTACATGCGCATACAAAATGTTTCTCAAAAACAAAAACCTTCATCCATTCAGCATTGATGAAAAAAGAAACACAAAATTATAATGGAAGTTAAGATTTTCTTCAAGAAGTTATAATACTACCTAAAGATTTTCAAAAACATAATCATGAAAAGCAGGAACATCAATAATTGTCTGCCTCCCTGCGTGTCCACTGTGATGCTGGGAATAGGTCTCACAGCCTCATATATGCTAGGCAAGTGCATTAATACTTATTTTTCTCTCAAGTATTAAGCATTATTTTTTTACCCTTTAACAAAATTTGACAATCACAGGTAACAGTAAATTAGTAAAATACTGGACGTTTACCTGGGCTCCAACTAACTGGAGAAGTGCAAAGTTGACGGGAAGCACATCAATGTCCGTGCTGATGGCAGTCTGATCAAAAGGACAAGCTTTTCGGTGAAGTTTATTCAAGCAGGTCTTGCAAACAGTGTGTGAACAACCTAAACTGATGGGTTTGTGCACATTCTCATCAAATTCGTTATAGCAGATTGGACAGGACAGAAATTCTGTCCACTGAGCTGCCTGCACAGGCATTGTGAAAGTTGGATGCTCGGGTTAGCAGTCTAGCAGATCATTATTTTGCTGTGTAGTGTTTTGTAAGCTGGAAACAGACAAAAGTAAAAATTAACTACATATTCACAGTCAAATTTCAAGAATTAACTGCTGAAGTCAACCATCACAGCTTCAGATTCTGAAGCTTATACACAGCTTTATATGCTTTAGATGTCTTTAAAAAATTAAATTTTTGAGATTTTGACCAGATACACTATAATAATACTGTTCCTTTCAACTACTCTACATTTATATTGGTTGTTCAGGTAACAGTCATCAAAACTTTTATGTACTTTTTCTTAATGACCATAGAAATAAACAGGTTAGTTTTTTTATACTCGATTTTTAGGAACACAAATTACTCCAGCCCACGGTTTTTTTTTTTTTTTGTCTTTGTTTTAGCATGTCTCTTGGATAACCACAATCACAAAAAAATATATATATAAAATATGACTTAAGGTTTAGTGAGCTTTGGAAACTACTGAGGGAAGCAATATTACAGTCAAGTGAAGTGTACAACAGTCTTGCTACCTGAAAAAAGGAAGCTGCTTGCAAGGACATTACTTAGAGGCTCACTAAGGTATTTAAAAATAATCAATCTATAGGAAAAGATTATGATGACAGCATTAACTGTTTGTAAATAAAAGACTAACGTTAACTACAAAGTATGATATCAAGTAAAATAAAGGTCTTAAAAATCTTAGTTCAATATAATATTTTTGACAAAACTATCTTTTACTGACTGACATATATGTCAGGTCCAACAAGGAGCGCATAGAAAAATAAAACATTATCATCTATTTATTCTAAGCAGAAAAAAAGTAAACTTTAGATTTTTGTCTTTCCTATGATTATAGTTTATAAAACTACACAAGCACATACTTTAAAACTGAAAAGGCAAGCAGAAAAATAACTGAGAATTTATTTCTAAGATTAAAATCTTTGTTCCATAATTTTAAAATATTTAGGATCCAATCTATATTCTCTAAATTGAACACTTTCCACTTCACAAATTATTTGTTTCTTTCAATTTGAAACTTACGTAAATCTGATAAAGCTTCTGGTAAACAAGAAATCTAGGTATTTAGGACAATTAAACAGCCAAATCAAATACATTAGTTGCAAAGAAATTAAAAAATTTAAAATGTAAGATTCAGTAAGAATATATAAAGCATTCCCTACTATTCCAACATGCAAATCAGTTCTTCCAGTCTACATTGTGATTGCATGTTCACAACAAATAAGATAAAGCAGAATCTTCGTACATATGAATTATTGTTCTTGGTAAGAAGTACCACATACAAACTTTTCCTCAAATACCTCTAATGCAAAGTGTATAGTATCCTTAAGCTCATCAAATTTTATAAGTTATAATTTATTTTTTACACCATTCACACTCATGCTGATTAAAACTATCAATATAAAAATTTGTTTAGTGATGAGCTGTAAGCAGGTGAACAAATTACCCCCTAAAACTGTGTAACTTAAGGTTCAGTTTCCTAGGCTATAGAATTTTAAGAGGAAAATTTGAGAATCAAGAATGAATTCTTTTAAAATCTACTAAGAGCCCTCTGTTAGATAACTTGGATTGA
This sequence comes from Ctenodactylus gundi, assembly GCA_004027205.1. NCBI lineage: Eukaryota > Metazoa > Chordata > Mammalia > Rodentia > Ctenodactylidae > Ctenodactylus > Ctenodactylus gundi. The sequence continues at coordinate 433,238 of PVKB01001003.1, read as the reverse complement.
TAAAATTTTTTCATAATGGCTACCTGTTAGGAAATGTCAATTCAGTGGGTTAGGGTGTCACAGGCCACTGAGTAGTAGGAAACAAAGAACAAATACTCTTTCCTTAGTTTCCCAAGACCACGCAGCATTTCAAACTACAGTATTCCAGAATGTACTTGACAGTTTTATAATAGTCCTTTATGTATGTGGTTTTAGATATAAGAACACCCAAGGTTTTAATATAACCAGTGCTAAAAAGTTTAATTTCTACCAGAAATTAAATTTAAAATGTAAAGAAAAAACTCTCTTAACGAAAATTTGGCAATCCACTTTCCAGAATTAGCAGTAAAAGATTCTAATTTTCCAACAGCAAAATTACTAGCCAAACTTTCTTATATGAGATTTTAAAAAAATGTTTTGCTTCAGTGGTGTTATCAATAGATTCTAGATCTCTCAATTAAAACACACAAATTAAAATTTTACCCAAAACACAGAAGAAATCTATGTAGTCTATTGACATATTTAATCGGTGATGACAAAATTATTGTTTTGAGAAACTGGTTATTTATGTATCACATCTTGATTACTTTTACTTCCCTTTCTCTTTTCTAACCTCCTCCTCCCCTTCCCCACACATATTCTTGTGCAAAATAACTGGAATTTTATTCCTTAAAGTACAAACTTAGCTAGAACTTTTGTTTGTTTCTTTAGCAACAGGGTCTTATCTATGTTCCAGGATGGCCTGGAACTTTCATTCTTCCTGTCTTAGCCTCAAAATTAGGACTGATTACAATACTGTGCCACCCTAACCATTTTAGAAAATATTTCTGTAACTATCCAAAATGACATATATCCTATCATTATAATTTATTTTGAACAGATGCATGTAAGTGAACCATGAGGAGCTAAGTGTATTAAATGCCATTAATAAAGCTTTTAGTTTTATATAAATTTTTAGTGACTTGACTTCCATTAATGTCTGATATTAACATTTGTAGCTAATACTAAATATTCATCCTAAGTACATTCATTAAACATTTTAAGCTGAGATAAAATCAACTACAAATTCCACAACCCATACTATCTACAGGGATTAACAAAAACAGTCTAATTACTGTATTAACTAAGTTTACTTGCTGGCTTCTAAAAAGTGAAGAATAGGATAAAGCATAGGAATAAGAAACATCAGAGTAAAGGTGGAACTTTAAATAGATTTTTCACTCAAGTCATCTTCCAATTCCTTGCCGAATGGCAAGTAACAACACAGGAAGAGTAACAGTCATCTCTCATGATACAACTTATAAACTCTTTGATTAAAAACGAACCGCATATTAGCTAAGCACTTTCATTTTCTGCTATCAGTCTACCATATTATGGAGGCAGTTCAAGCCCATGGCATTTGATTTTAAAATGTTAGTTTATCCTTTTAACTGCTGTATGTAATACATGAAGTATTTCTAATTCTTTTCATTAAAGTAAAAATCTTAGGGCCCAGGTGTATCAAAAAGAATCAAGTGTGTTAAAAACAAAAACGGTCATGTAAGTTCACCCATATGAGGATCAAACGCTAGCATAATTGATTATGACAGTACTTCTCTACTCATAAAACTTAATAATTAGGATTGAACTTAAAATATTTAAAGCACCAGAGGTAAAGTTAAGTTTTTAAAAAAACCAAACAAGCAAATAGGTGATAGAGGAATGGCACTGCAGTTAAAGCACTTGAAGGCCCTGAGTTCAATTCCCCATCACCACACAAAGCTGGGTGTGGTGGCACACGCCTGCAATCTCATCACTCTCTGTAGGCTGAGGCAGGCAGATTGTCCTGAGTCCAAGGAGATCCTGGGCTACACCAGTGAGTTCAGGACCAGCCTAGGCTACAGAGCAACACCTATTTCACAAAAAAAAGAAAAAGAAAAGAAAGAAAAACAAAAGGTATAAAACCAACTAAATAAAAACCAAAGCATTTAAATGCTCTGTAAACTAAACCTCAGCATCCAAACAAAGAAAAGAAACTGAATTACAATTCCTTATATATAATTTTCAATGCATTCTAATAGTGTAATAACTTCTATTTTAACTAATAAAGTTGTTTCATTAGTGATTTGATATAAAGAATAATTTTGAGACAGAATTGTTTTTGCCTATCAAATAACTTTATTACCAAAGTCCTTAACCTTCTGGTTATTCTGACAAAGAATAGTGAGGAATATCTTTGCTTTTCACATTTTTATTTATTATTTATCCATCTATCTATCTTACTGCTGAGGTTCAAACCCAGAGGCTGGCACAAGCTAATCAAGTGCTCTAACAGAGTCACAGACTTATTAAGCCATACCTACTATCTCTTATGTGTTCTTTTACTCAGTCAGTACAATTTACTTCTTGGAAGAGTAGTATTGCTCTTGAATAGCAATATCCAGTAACATAATTCAAGAGATTAGGAATGCAGCTCAGTGATAGAACGTTTAGCATGCTCAAGGCCCTGGGTTCAATTCCCTCACCATTAAAAAAGCAAAAGTAAAAATTTTACAGTAGTCAAGTTTAAAAAAGCAAATTAATTTTTAAAATGATATATTCAATTTATCCAAAAGCATCATGAAATCAATATAAAAATTACTGAAATAAAAGATTTAGTAAGCAATTGAAATTTGGTGTGGATTTTACACTTACATTATGTTTCAAGTCACACTAGCTCCATTTCAAGTCTTGAATGGACACATGGCTATTAACTAATATTTGACAATACAGCTCCAAATTACAAAGATTACAAACTAATACTAAAAACTAACTTTTACTAGGAAATGTGGGGTGAAAAGAGGGTTTTATAAATTTACAAAAACTGATCATAAGGATAAGACTGGGTGCAAAACACTCATTTTTAAGTTTTGGTGGTTTTATTTTAACCTATGCTTCCTTTTTCCATCACTAGGAAGTGAAACTTCAACCTACTCCAACCAAAATAATAAGCAGGTATTTTTATGACCTTTTGTAAGTTTATTTACCATTTTTACCTAACACATACAATGTAGAAGTTCTATTTGTGAATACAAAATCCTGAGTGCAAAAAGAAAAAAAAAAAAAAAAAAACGAAAAAGCTCTACCAACTGGAAGACAACAAATTTCAAAAGGAGAAAATGAATCAACAAAAATACATGAACAAAGAACTCTTGTTACAAGTAAGGTTAACCCAACAGTAATAACAGATCCAGAGTAACTCAAAGGACCAAATAATGACCACCACTGCAATTAGATCCTCAAAGAACAATCAAGTGTTTGAATTATAACATCTGCTTTTTCTAAACATGACTAGAATGTATGTTGAACATTTTGTTCTAGCAATTTTCCAAAAAAAGTTTGGAAAACACAAATCTCCAAATCAAAACTGGCAATACTGAAAAAAAAAAAAAGGATTTTAACAGTATAGTGTGATGACCACTAACTCTTTGACAACTGGATGGGGAAATAATGTTGCCAAGAATGTAAGGTTAAAACAGTGGTTTAGCTTTTTGACCAGATAACAGAAGGTAGAAGTAGAATTTATTAACCATTCTCCATGATTACAAAAACCTCAACTACTTCTGTATACACTTAACCACAAAACGGATGCATTCCCTAACTAAAACGTTGTTTCTTCGCTTTTGATGAGATGTTTATCACTTTAGTGTAACAACATTAGATTTCTCAGGTTAATCAAAAGTTCCTAGTTTCCTATTCCTGAAAGTGTGACCAAAACAAAAATGGAAATACAATTACTTAAGTTCTTTATTTGGGATACAAAAATCATTCCAATCATAGTGTGTATGTGTGTGTGTGGGGGGGGTAAGTAGGGGGAAGAGTAGAAATCACAAAGAAGGGACCTAAGAAAAGGACAGGAGGAACTGCTGTAAGAACCCAGGTGGGTCTTATGAAAATACAGAACAGGTTGAGAAACACAGCATTAGATCTACTAAATCCAAATGATTTTTTGGGATCATTTTAGTGTAAAGATTCTATTTGTCGGTGTCCTAAACTCTGTTGATTTGTAAGATGGAAATGACAGCTACCCATATCTCCTTCCTTCCTGAAAGCTAAGGCCAGAGAAAAGTAGAGCTGCTTCTCTGAGAAAACAAAGATGCATTCTACCATTCTTCTAAGATGGTGGAAGAGTCTCCTCAAGAGGCTTCCTCAAGGAAAAAAAAAGAAAAAGAAAAAAAGAAAAAGAGAAAGAAAGCCATAGCAGCATTCCCTGGCTGTGTTTCATGCCATTGCTCCTAGTCACATTCTCCGTGTAACCACTCTGTTCAGGCCATCCCTGTCCAGGGAGGTTAAGCCCTCCCAGGGCATTGTTTGGCCAGGGTCCCTATTTACACCAGTCAGCTCGCTTCCACCATCCCTGCGCCAGGACAGAAAAAGGAAAAGCCAGGAGAGGACCTGATTTCAAGGACCTCTTCCAAAGCCCCTCTTACTCACTGTAGTAGGAAAGGGTGAGGAAAGTCTGGCCTTTGCTTGGGTGGGTTCTTTAGTGGTTAAGACGCGTCCCCTCGGCCACTGTCAAAAGAAGGTGGCCATTTGAGGTGGTCGCTTCTCACCGAAAAAGCACTATCAGGAAAGAGGGGCCTCCTGAGGGCCCGGGTTCGGTCCGAGTATCAGGTGCGGCCCTCCGTTCCCAAGCCTCGGGGCGCCGGCAGCGACAGCGCAAAGGCCCCTGAGGTGAGCCGGGTCTCCCGAGCCGATCGCGGGGGACCGAGCGCCGGGCTGGGGCCCGAGCCGCATCCTGCCCGCCCCCGCCCTACCTGAGGGGACCCGGGCGGGGTCGCTAAGGGCCGCTCCCGGGAGCCCCGCGACGGCGCGGCTCGGCGACGTCGGCGCCTCGTCTCGCCGCGGCAGAGCTCGGCGGCGGTTTCACGGCCTCAAACTCCATCGGGAGCTCCAGGGACAGCCCCGTTGGCGGCGGCAAAGGCCGCGGCGGGGCCTCCTCCTCCTCCCACTGCCTCCTCCTCCTTCTCCTCCTCCTCACCACGGAGGCGGACCTGGAGGAATCCCGAGCTAGTTCTCGCGAGACGATTCTACCCACTTCGCGCGAGATTACGCATCCCGGGAGTTGGGGAGGTGAAAGAGAGAAGCGTAGCGGCCGTGGCCCCTGAAACTGCGCATCAATTTCGCTGTGGTCGAGAGTATCCTCCCTCCTCACGTGACGAAGGAGCGCCGGTGCACAGTGGGAGATGCTGTGGAGGACTAAGCTTGTCGAAAGGATTTATGGGAAACTCTTTGCGCATTCATCTGAGCCAAGTTTGAGACAGTGTCACGGTCGCATCGTGAAACGGATGTTCTGATTTATCCGTGTTATTTCCTATTTCACTTTCTCAGTGAAATGCTGAACCGATTCCTTCAGTCTTTCCACATAGATACCAAGTGATTTCACAATTACAAAAACAAAACACATCAAAATGAAAGCTTGTATTTGGCAGACACTTCACCTACCCCTATGGAAAATTCTCATCTCCCCAAAAGCTGATAAGGATAAAGAAAAGTGACATTGTATCTAAAAATATGTCAAGGATTTTTTCATAGTAAACTATGAAGGAATTACTGTTTTTATAGATGTCTGGGAATAGGGAGGGATTAGGGAATTAATTTTTGCAAAATACTATGTGCCTGCTGTTACTGTTCTGTAAATGTGTTTTACTTATATTTCACATTGAAGTAATACTAAAGACAGTATGTAAGTTTTGTTGCTGGTGAAAAACCAAAAGTTTTAAGGAAATAACTAGGGGCTGGAGGAATGGCTCGGGGTTTAAAGCCCTTGCCTAGCAAGCTCAGGGCCCTGAGTTGGGTTCCCCAGCACCACAGAACCTGGGTGTGGTGCCATATACCCGTAATCACCGCAGTTGAGAGGCTGAGGCAGGAAGATTGCAATGAATTTGAAGCCAGCCTGGGCTCCATAGTGAGTTCAGGACCAGTCTGAACTGCAGAATGAGACCATATCAAAACAAACAGTAACAACAAAAGGAAATAAATATGACTTGTACCTAAGCTGAAATCACTCCAATGGTAAACCAAATGTACAACCCATCTGTCTATAGTAGTAAGCTAAATGTGAACTAAAATGAGTCTTAGAAATGGTTACTACTATCTATATAAGGAAAAAAAGTCTGTTTTTGAAAAAAGACTTATTGGTCCCATTGGACATATTTCCCATATATTATTTTCATTTTTTTCAAATGTGTCACTCCAAAAAAGTGTTCTCAGTGATCAATGGCTTTTTTTCTGTTTTCAACTGGACAATGAATAAGCTTGTATATATGTACCTTTACATCACATTAATATTTCCATTCTATAAGACTATACACACATACACATGGCCCTACCTGTTAGTTTTTCAAAGGTGTACTCACCTCCAAATTTAAAGTTATAATCCAAATTGGCACTTCCTACTCCTGCATTATTTTTCTCAAAATATGACATACCTTTACTTATTATTCTGATTATCTTCCCTATTAAATAATTAAGATTGGTGAAGGCAGGGATTTTTATCTACTTATCTTCTATACAAGTACATGTAGTACAGATTTTCAGTATGTATTCTGTCTTTAAAGGCAGGAGAAACTATATACATTAAAATTCACAGATACAGGCGAAAGCCGAAGTTCTCCTTTTTCACCTCCAGTTTATTTTTTTATGTAAACAGGTAAGATAGTTACATCCAAGGAAAAAAGGATTTTCTTCATACAATAAACCACCACATTTTTAGACACTGCATTTTTATCATACCAGAAACATAAACAACTAAAAGTACATTAAATGAATACATTTTACTTTCTTTTGCCATAGCTGCACATTTAAATGGATTCCATGGTCCTGTTTTTTTTTTTTTTTAAGACATGTCATGCAAACAGATATGCTCTTAGGAATGTTTTGAGATCCCTCTGTATAACTTAACAGGTATAATGTAAATAACTACCATTTTTACAAAACACCCTCCTCCACAAAAAAATCTCAAAGTGCTCACAAAATATTTTTACAACAATCTTAACAAGGCACACATAAGACTTAAACAGTTATTTCTTATTTTTCAAACACCAAAGATAGATTCCAATTCTTAAAATATCAACTCTTTATTTTTATTCTGTTTTCCCATTTTTAGTCCACCCCTCCAATATTTTAGGATATATTTATCCTAGGAAGCAAAAATAGGAAAATTACCTCAAAATCACAAGTAAACTATCTCTGAGAAGGAAATTATTTCACAACTATAAATGACCACTTTTAAGTGGGAAAGGAAGTTATGTACTAAACTATTATCCAGTTGAAGAAAAACACTATTTACTTTAGGAAAAATTCTCTTTCCAATGGAATATTCAAATAGCAACGACTGTGAAGACAGAAAACTCCTTACTTTCTTCTCTTTGTTCTCAAGAACACTTAAATATAAAAACATAGAATTTTCACCTGGAAATGATCTTACAAATGATTAAGATCAAAGTTCTTATACATATAAAATTAAGAAATGTTCAAAAATTCACCTAGTGTCATTAATCAGTGACCTGGGGCTATAAGTCAGTCTTCTCATCAAATATGAGACCTGACTTTTTTTTTTTTTTTTTTTTTGAGACAGGGTCTCACTCTGTGGTCTAGGCTGCTCCTGAACTCTGTTGCCCAGACTGGTCTTGAGCTCACAACAATTCTCCTGCCTTAGACTTCAGAGTGCTGGTATTACAGCATATGCTACCATACCTGCCTTATATGGTGCTGTAGAGCTGAACTCAGGAACTTGTGCTTTTTAAGCAAACACTCTAATCTTTATTATTTTAGACCCCAAGACGTGAATTCTTTAAAATCTCTCAGATTTAAAATTCTATGGAGAGTATCTATCCCACAAAAAGTATCACAAAACAGTATTTAACATTTTATAGCATGGATTTTCCACAAAATTCCTATAAATGGTACAAAGTATATTACATTTTAAAATACAGAAGGGTATCAATACAAATTAAATACAGTAGAAATTCTATGTAAAGGTGAGGTAAGTAGAGGAGGAATAGGACAACTTGAAAGTAAAAGGCCTCCAGTTAAGCTACTCAAAGTAATTCCCAAATTTTAGAGGTGAATTGTCCTGGAATAGATTTTGATCTTTGTTATAACCACCACAACAAAGTTTTTTATTATATATGTAGACAGGGATATTAAGAGAGCTGAGGCTCAGAACACAATCTGAAGTATTACTCTCAGGAAAATAATCATACAATTACAGTTTTGCTTTGGGGACTTCTCTGAAATGTTGAATAAAACTGAAGATTAAGATTTTTTTAATACATAGTAAGTGAAAACTGCATTAATGTAAATTAAAAATTATAATAACATACTAGTAACTATCCACATTAAACTATTTCTCTGATGACAGCTCAAATATATATTGACAATTCAAAAAATTTTTAAAAAGAATTAAACTACTGATATATATTAATGACTTTAAAGGTATTACGTTGGGTGAAAAAAAATCTTGAAAAAGAATATATGCTTAAGATTCCATTTATAACACATTCCAGAAAACAAACTTAAAGTGAAAAATTATTGCTAGGCTTTAAAGCTAGAAGTTGAATAAAAAGGAACAGCACGAGAGCGGTTCTTTTTGTATTCTAACTGCAGAGGTAATACACAAATCAACACATTAAAAAACACAGAACTATAAACTAGAAAGGCCAATTTTACATGTCAATGAAAAAATAAATAACTTTACCAAGGTCACAGAACAAATATCTTTGATAAAGTTGAAACTTCTAGAAAAGTGGATTTTCACAGTTTCATGGTAGTGGTATACTTTTACTGGCCACATAATTATTAATCCAAAAGTATTAAATATGATCCAGAAACTGGGGACTAAATAATTATTCTAAAGTAGTTACATTGATAACTAATAGCAATAAAAGCATCTTAAGGAATATCAGCAGATCATAAGGAAATTCTGCTCTTTGCCAAGTGAGCCTGAACTCTGTTCCTTTAAAACTATCTTAGTTTAGAACCCAAGAACACTGACCAAAAGTTAAAAGAAAAAAATTGCTAAACCTACTTACTCTTAAAGTAACCAGTAACAGATTATTAAGTGTTTTAAAATTCACTTTTTGTCATCCAAATTGTTACAGTTAATTATATGGCTAGATTCAACACTTAAAAAACAATTACGTGGAAACTACATATCAGAATCTGCAAATACTGCTGGATCCTTTGTCATTAGAATTGAGAATATTTAAAATAATACTATTTTTCTAGGTAAACCTTTTGGAATTTATAAATAATGTATGAGATAAAACAATCCTTCAGCTTTATTATGCCTTCCACAACTTGAACTGTCAGGTCAGAATTATATATATCCAAAATAAAACCTAAAAAGTGGGAGAAGTAACAATATTACAAATGCTGCATTTCTACACAAAGATTTGTCTAACAATGATATATGGTTGAAAAAGTTCATGATTCCAGTTGTAATAAATTTTGCCTTTTCAAATCAGGCCTAGATAGTTTTTCACCACTGCTTCTGCCATGAACAGAGGTTAAATGCTTTTTGAGGGCAGATTTGTGCTTGAAATCCATATCACAGCAGTGGCATTTGTATGGCCGATCCCCACTGTGTATATTCAAGTGGTCCTGAAGTGTACTTTTGGCAGTAAAGGTCTTTAGGCACACAGTACATTGAAAGGGTCGTATGCCCATGTGCCCTCGAATGTGTCGGTTGAGATTTTTCTTCTGTGTAAATGTTTTCCCACACTGTAAGCATAAGAACAGTTTATGCATCTTAAGGTGGCGCAGATAGTTTTCAACGTGAAGAAAGCCTCGAGGACATCTGGGACACTGGTGCCTAAGTGAATAATTCTCCTCCACATTCTGGATCTCATTCACTGTACCATGACTTCCATCTGTATTCTCACCAAATAAGCCCTGACTTTGATTGCCAGGAACTTCTGTCACTCTGCTCTCCACTGTAGAATTGATCAACGAATGCTGTGTTTCAGAAAAATACATGCTTGTATTTGATGAGGTACACGGCTGTGAAAACTGCCCATTGTCTACACCAGCAGTGCTAATAGATTCTACGTGGAGGATACAAATCTCATTGTCTTTAAAACCTACATCCACTGTAGATAGTTCTGGTGACTTAACTTCCCTTGTCTCTGGTGTCAAACTCTCTACTGTAGACGGCAATGCATTGTTTTCTTCTTCTTTAACATGGAGATCTATGTTTACTGGACTATCTTCTGAAATTTCAATTATCTCACAGTCCTTATCTGAATTTTCTTCTTCGTTTTTAACATCTGGATCAGAAGACTGACAAAGGTCAGTATGGTGGTTGTTGTTTTTCATAGAAAGATCAACTTCTAGATACTTTGACAAAGCTTCTGTGCACTTTTCTACAATGTGAACCATTTGGAGGTAACTAGCAGCAGTTAAATACTTCAAAAGCTCTTTTCTTTTCACTTCAAGTGCTCCAGTATAGCAAGACAGCAATAATTTTCTGCCAACTTCTGCACTCTGTAGAATGGTAATTCTAACATGCTTTGATTGTGTGAGTAAAAACTGATCTCTCATGAAAGTAGAACAAGCTGCCAAAATTACCTTGTGCCCCTGGAACTCAGTATCATTAATGTAAATTGATACATCACAAAACAAATTCTGCTGTCTCAAGAGATTCATTTTCTGCAAGACTACATCTCCCTGCTGTTCAAACTGGAAGTGCAGAACATCAGACTCAGAGGCCATGGTCACAATCTAAGTAAAATAAAACACAAACATTGATGTAAGGAGAAGGAATATTTTTCATGGTGTGATAGTAAAAACATCTCTCCCACTCCAAAACCGAATTGGGAAAAAGAACTGAATTCTATTCTGGGTTGTAAGAGCATAACCCTACATCACCATCACAAAATCCAGAAAATTAAAATGCATCTATATGATCTCAGAAAATTATAATAATGTATTTCTGTAGGAGCTCATGAACATTTTTCTTATTATTGTTACAATAGCTATTTTTTTTTTAATGAGGCAGTGTCTCACACTTTAGTCCAGGCTGGTTCTGAGCTCACCATGTAGCCCATACTGGCCTCAAACTTATGATAATCCTCCTGCTTCAGCCTCCACAGTGCTAGCATTACAGGTGTGCACCACCACACCCAGTTTATAAAGTGCTTGGGGAATCCAACTCATATGGTTACAGCTTGGCGTTTTAATCACTGCGCTAATCCTCCAGCCCCGTTACAATAACTATTACCTTTAAATGTAGGATAATTTCCATGTTTGTCTCCTTGGCTAAATTTTATGTGCCTGTAGTTAAGAATACTTAGTTTGGAATATCCAGTAATAAGCACAGTGATCACTAAACATAATTAATATAGCATCCCAAATTAGAAACATTAATGTAATGTCCAAACATTGTACTCCTGACTGCTATTTTTATTATCTCTTCCAGTACTACAGGTCTGCAGTCTTCTCTATCTGGACCACTCCAATGTCTTGCAACAAGTCTCCTTGACATCAACACTCTTATATTCCAAACTATTTTCCTGAATTTTGACAGATTTAATACCAATTAATTTTTTTCTTTTTCATATCTTTCCTGCCTTAAGTCCTCTGGCTCTATCTCACCTCCCAGACACACTAGTTCTTCAGAAGAACATAAGATCCTTTATGATTTGGCTTGAGGCAACCTTTATCTTCCTCTATTTTTCATACTTCAAGCTCCTTAGGATATCAAGTTTTTCATCAATTGCTCAGACAAAAACACTAGCATACACTGTCACTGGACAGGATACCAGTGGTTCCCAAAACCAACACGGTAACCCAGGCCCACCATGCTCAGAAAACAGGTCTGCTGACTCATACTGCAGAAAAAGTATCTTCAGGACTAGTCAGGAACAGGCCTGGAAAGATTTATTAGGTGAAATTTCAAAAGTGAACACATAGGTGTGGATCCTTCTGAAATGGTAATAGAGCAGCCCCCTATGGCCAGAGCTGGGTATATTCTTTGGGAAGTGGAATCTATAATCTATTGAATATTTGGGCTTGGTTCCACCCACAGGTAGGTCAAACGGCTTAAGTTACAGATGGAAGGCTGGACCATCAATAGGTGATAACTACCACCTGCAGAAGTTAGGGTATGCCCTTAAAAAAATGGGTTATTTTGTCTACGGAATTTTCCCAATTAGTGGGTTATAGCACACAGCATTAACATGTCTTTAAAGCTGAGATACTCTTTTAACAGTGCAGCACTCTGAAGACGGGTTGGTAGGAAGAAAGGCAATTTAGAGGTAAAGACTTAGAACCAGAGCCCAGTAACAGGCTGTCTTGAGAATTTGCTCTTTAAAAACTGTGCTTTTTTTTTTTAAAGCAGGCTTTACCAAAAATATAACTTCGAAATTATGATTTTCCTTTTTACCCATCCCTATTTCCTACATATTTGCATATCTATGAATGTGTACTTTCACCTTCCTTTTTCCAGCTATCTGGCTGCTTCAAACCAGAGGTGTTAAAACTTCTCCTAATAGTCTAAGCTGACAATCTAGGCTTTGACTGTTTTAAGGTCTAGCCTGGTTGTGAAACAAACCAACCCAAAGTCCAGCATGGCTGGGAAGCAGGCCAATGTATTAAGGCCCTTGCCGAGCAAAAAGTAAAACCTAAGCAAGTCTAACACTTTAACACCATCATCTCCTAGGCTCTTAACTGTCTAGACTTAAGTGCTGATATCCCCCTGCTCTAGGCGTGCTAAAGTCTCATTTTAGACCTCCAACATGCTGTCATTTTAATAAAATCTTTATCTTCGAACTCCATCGGTGGTCTCCGTGCCTTAAACCCACGTGGGAGGCTCCGCGGTCCTAAGATTAACGTGACTTCTCTTCCTAGAGTCATTTCTTCCAGAGCACCCGCGAGATGGTGGCTGATTCCTGCACCTACGCCCACGCTTTAGCTAGAGGAGGAGCTCAGGAAACATCTGTTTAACTGAAACCAAATCATAGGTGGCCTGGAGGAACCCTCCCGTTGCGCATACAATTCTACGACACCCTAGCACTAGCCGCGCCCTGCAGGCCGACCGCAGCTGCATCCTCCTCTAGCATTGATACCAGAAGGATTTACTTAAGGTTCACTCACCTACTCAGAAAACGAGCCGAGGTTTCCGCGGCAGCGGCGTTCCACGCCGGAAGATGGACTTACTCTTCGGGGAAACACATCCGGTGTCAAACAGTTTTATTCCGTACAGAGACCGGCTGGGCGACCCGGAAGAACTTCCTGAGAATCTCTTTTTACCTCATTTCCTGAGTTTCTGGAAAGACAAAAAGGCGCAAGAATACGAGCTCGGTCTATTCTTTTCTCTCATCGGCGCTGAAGCTTTTTGCTTCGGTGTTTTCCTAAATACTCGACCTGGAGACGGGGTTTTCACTCCGAAACGCTTGGAGATCCTTATGGATTACAGAGAGGGTCTTTCTTGGGGCCATCTACAATTTTTTAAATGGTTAAATGGTATGTTGGGCATTGTCTGGACGGTGCCCTCTCAGGTCCTGGCCTCCGCCTTTGGCTGTAGCTTCACCACTGTATCGCTCAGCCCCAAGTCCGCTGGCCCAGCTGTCTCCTGAAGTAATTTCATCTCAATCCCCAGGTGCTGGATCAAACCCAGGGCATGCTAAGTAGGTGTCTGCCACTGCACTACATTCCCAGCCAAAAGGGACTTTTTTTTTTTTTTTCCCATTTTCGTGGGTGCTGGGAATTGAACCCAGGACACATCCAGGGCACTTCCTCTCATTTATTATGCGGAAACGTTAATTAGTGACATCATCCCTCTAGCCAGCGTGATCTGCCCCTAAATAAGTCTCATTTGGGATCCTGTTACCCCTTTGCCTGTTTTCAATATAATTCTTATCAAGTTTGTATTGAAATTATGACCCATTTGGGCTGAGGAATCTAGAGACGATGCTTATTGATCTTTGCATCTCACAAGTCTAGCTCTTCCTACGCGGCATCAAGTTATTTGTGAAAGGAAGGGATATCTGAACCAACTTTTAAAGCAGCAGCTCAGGCTCCTCAATCAGCAGGTTGTCAAAGAAATAACTATATTTTTTCCTGTACTGGGAATTGAACACAGGACTTCCTTTGCTTTGAGCTACACCCCAGCCCATTTTATTATTACAGAGAATGACGCTAAATTGCTAGGTTGGTCAGGCTGGGCTAGAACTTGAGATTCTACTGCCTCAGCCTACCAAAATGCTGAGATTACAAGCCTGTGCCACCAGACTCAGCATAACTAATTTCATGTCAACTCATGTTTCCTTTTGAAGGTCATTTTGGAATGCCTAATTAACATATATTCTAAAGAACAGTGGTGCTGAGGGAGTAACTCAGTGGTGGTTAGAGTGCTTAACTAGCATTTACGAGGCCCTAGGTTTGATCCCCCACAGCATCACATTTAAAAAAAAAAAAAAAGGCCATGCATGGGAGTGCATGCCTGTAATCCCAGGACTCAGAGAGCTGGGGCAAGAAGTTTACGAGTCTCAGCTCAGTGTGCTGGTCTACACGGGAAATCATCTCAAAAAAGGAAAGAAAAGAGAATAAAAGGACTCAAGCTCAAGCAAATGAAAAAGGAAGGCAGGAGTGGAGAAAATAAGGAAAATACCGACACCAAAGTTTTATTTGTCACACTTTTATTAAGGAAACTTCCCCATAATAAGTGAAGAGGTAGTTCACAGGTATGTCTAACATACAACAATTTAGAACAGCTATTCATGAGCTGAAATAAAATGTTCTGAGTTGTTTAATATCTTAGAAGCAGTGACCAGTTTTCATTTATAGATCTACACAACAAACTAAAACAACCTAAAACCACATATGATTGACCTCAGAACTACTTTAGTTTGGAGTTCATCTTTAAAATTAAATAATAAATAAATGTGATATATAGTTATTTTTTTAAAAACCAAACTACGGTAAGGAGAGTCTGTCTTCTTTTTCTTTATTCTGGGGATTCAGAAAACACAAATGTTGAATAACTCAGGTTAGAAAACTTTCTCCATAAGAACATGACTAGTTTTGTTAGTCATGTTCACCTATTAAATGCACTATTAGTAACTTGACCTTTTGCAATGTAATCTAGAAATTGTGTGTAAGCAAAGGACAAAAGGCAAGTCCCACCAAAATTAGAAAATGTCTCACAGCAATGGGATACCTCTCCATGCAAGAAATGTCAAAGCCAGGAAATTAATTACTTCAGTGGCTTGCACTTGCAAAAAATGAGAACTGAACGTTATACTAATGAAGTCATAAAAATATTGGTTGTAAGTGATCAAAGGAAAAAAAGCAGTTTTATAACTCCTAGTATAAAATCAAATTCATCCTCTGTGTCTATTAAGACCATATGAGACTATAAACTTCATGGGCGGGGTTACTATATCAACCTTACCTTCATAAACTCAGTATTTCAATTAGTGCCTGGCAATGGAAGTGCTTAATAAATGTTTTGATTTCAGCGGAGGAGCAAGTGCTAAGCATGCACAAGATCCTGGATTCAATCCACAGTATTTAAGAAAATGTTTCTTTAATGACTGAAGTGAACCTAAAAATAATATTTGACCAAAGAGACTTTTATTCAGTGTGTATCAGTCTTAATTCAAACAAGTAACAAAAAGGACACAAATGTGAAAAAAGTACCTAAATTTCCAATTTTTCTGTGAAGAAAAGATATTCAGAGAAAAAAAAATCCCTGGTTCACATGGTAATCTCACTGATGTTTAGAACTGGTACTCTTTGGCTGGATCATGTAAAAAATCTGACTTGATAGGAAGCATCATTTGACCATATGATGATGGGCATAAGGTAACTGATGGTCTTATCACTCAACTGTATTCTCATTTTAAATATCTGAAAAGAAGAAAAATTGTACCTCAGCTCTAATGCACTTGGAAATGTATTAAATTGTAACTCTTTCTGATTATATAAATTAAGTTGAATTTTTGGATTATATGTGCTTGTGCTCTCATAGCTGAAAAGTAACAAGACAACGTCAATTTCACATTTGGATATTTTTCACATTATTCTTAATTGCTCTTTCTCTCCTTAGCACTGAGAAAACCAGCCACTTGCTTGAGAAGAACGTAGTACCCATCTAATTAAAAAACAATTGACAGAGGCTAGGAACGTAGCTCAGTAAAACAATGTTTGCTAGTAAGTCCTGGGTTCATTTAAAAATTTAAAAATTAAAAATAATAACATAAATACCTTTGTGATAGTTTGACATTAAAAACCAGGCTGTCTCAGAAAGCCAACAGGGAAATGTAAAACTGGGATTTTACTAATGCATTAAATTTTCTTCTTCGTCAAGCACTAAATTTTTTAAGCCAAAGTGTAGTGGGAAGAAATAAGGAGACATTAATTTATATTTAGTCACTTATCTACTTTTGTCAACATTGCCCAGACCACTTCTTTGGGTTCTGGATGCCCTAATTTAAAATGAAGGAGATGGAGTAAATGGTCACTTAAAATTCCTAAGTACTCTAACATTCCTATTGCCTAAATCTAACTCCTGGGCATAAGGTAACTGATGAAACACCCAAAATTTATGCCTGAAATGTACTTTAAGAAAAAGTTATTTTGTTTTTCCATATAGGAAGGCCAAGTTTATATGATCAATCTAAGGTGGTAAAGTAGGACAATGTATTTTTTAAGGGGAATATGTGGAAGCAAAAAATGTTTGTACTTCCATGTTCCATTAAACTTTTTTCATCTACTTTAGAAATTAAGGTACACAAAGAGAAAAAAAAAAAGGAATACTTACAGTGTACTGGACAAAACTCTGATGGCTAAACACCAATACAAACTCGCAAATAGCCCCTTTTGTACAGAGACTATTATTATTATTATTTTAGCATATTTTATGTACGCCTGAAGCAATCCTGACTTTGAAAGCATCAGATAGTTACACATTAATTTTAAGCATCTGGCCTCTTGTTGAGATGTGCTACCCAGAGAAAGTCTTCCTCATATGCTGCTGTAAAAATGTACTTCTATCTTTTGTTAATTATTCTCTTCATGGTGATCTCTACTTGTAGGTATTGCTGAAGAGATTATATTCTGATCTATAGAAACAATTCAATGAGATGAAACCAGGTTATGATAGCGTTGAAAAGGACACAGAATAAACCTACATACTTCTTTAGAGCCAGCTCCAAGACAAGTACAAATGGTAGAAAGCAAATTCATTCATCAGTCATGAATGGATTATCAATAGGCAACCAGAAAGTTTTATCATATCTGTCAGTCAACAGCAACATCACTTTACAGCTTAGCCTATTTTTTTTCTTGCCAAAGATAAACAATATTGACTTCTCTTAGCATATTATTTACTAGTGGATAATAGGTGATGTGATTAACCTGTTGTATTTTTAGAATGTGCCTGGTGAAGAGCTTAAAATAGTGTCAGTCTAAGACATAAGTCAACATTAGGTAGACAAATGGAATTATCCCTTGGGAAAGGAAAGCAAACATCACAGGATAAATAACTCAAAACAGGAAATAGGAGAGGGCAAAAGGAAGGCAAGCCACTCACAGTAGCAAGATACCTGGCCTACTAGTGCTTTAACTCACCCCCACCACCTTCATGGAGGCTTTGGAGAAGTCAAACTCACAAAATCACTCCCAAAAAGACTGAAGACTATTGCCTCAATCTCAGTCACTTGTAGGTATATTAAGCTCCTACTCAATTCACACAATTACTATCACTCCTTAAGTTCAAGACAGCTTGGGCCAGTTTACCTGCATCCAGGACCTGTGCTGCATCAGGTTGTGGCTGACACCCTTTAGAGTCTGAGACTGTTGTACATGCAAAAGAATCAAAATCCACTGTGAGGTCTTGTACATTTCTCTCATTGGCATTATCAAAGCTGTTTTTGCCATGCAGCTGTTTAAGGTGTTTCCTCAAAACAGGCTTATGTGCAAAAACCATGTCACAGTAGTTACATTTATGAGGCTTATCTCCACTGTGAAGATTAAGATGATCCTGTAAGGAACACTTCTGAGAAAAGGTTTTCCCACAGATTTTACACTGGAAAGGTTTAATTCCGGCATGCACACGCATGTGTCGATGAAGGTTGCCTTTCTGGGTAAAAGTCTTGCCGCAGAGTAGACACATAAAGAGTTTGTGCATTTTTAAATGGTTGGCATAGTTCTCCAGGTGACGAAACACCCTGGTACATTTTGGACATTGGTGATGCCACTGTAGGCCTTTGTCTACACCTCGAATATTAGGCCCAAAAACATCTTTTGAGGTCATGATGATGTTATCACTGCCTGTATAAGAGAGAGCATAATTGTGGAGGTGATTTTGTTCTATTTCACTTACTCTGTTTTCCACAGTTGAATTTATCAGAGAATGCTGGGGCTCTGATGAATGTAAAGCAGTGGGTTCAGAAGAAATAAACTGGTTCTGATCCTTTTTACTTCTAACCTCTGATACATCCCCAATAGATTCTACCTTAACAATCTGAATATCACTGTCCTCCATATCCAAACTGTCTTCAGATGGATGAATACAAGGTGAGTCCTGCTTTGGGGAGCCTCTGGAATCTCCCTGTTGTTCTTTTGACTGGGGAGAAGCACTCTGTGGTTCACATCCCTCTTTACTATCCATTGGTTGTTTTGGCTTTATAAATTTCCACAAGGCCTGTGTGCACCGTTCTACAATGTGGCTCATCTGAAGAAAACTTGCAGCAGTCAAGTAATTTACCAGTTCCATCTCAGGGAATTCCAGCACACCACTATAACACGATAACAGCAATTGTCTCCCCACTTCAGAACTTTGTAATATGGAGATTTTCACCTCTCGGGAATCATTCAGTAAAAACTGGTCTCTTAAGAAGGGGGAACCTGCAGCAAACACAATTTTATGCCCCTGTACCTCAATATCATCTATGAGAACTGTAACATCACAAAATTTATTCTCTTCTCTTAATTTGTTCATTTTTTGTAACATTGAATCTCCATAATTTTCAAACTTGAAGTGAAGGAGATCTGATCTTTCAGACATTTTGGCAGACCTAAAGAACAGAAATGTAAAAAAGTTGAATTTAAGGAAATTTAAACAATTAAGAAATCTGGATTTACCTTCCAAAATCAAGTATGTTGTCATATCTGTTCTGTATGTGTCTGAAAATTTCCTTGAAAAAAGGAAGTGAAGCTACCACAGCTATCAAAGGCTGTTAAAAATTTCTTCTTACCCACATGAAGTGTTAACTGCACCTAAAGAGTAGACATACGTAAGTTTAAACAGCTGGGCATTTACTCAACTTTTGAAGATACTTAATATAAGAATAACACTTGTATTTGTCACCAAAATGAGTCTCTTAATGAGTTTCAAAAACAAACTAAAACATCCCAATACAAGCAAAGATTAATTTTCTTTCTTCATGAAAGCGAATGTTTCTTTAAGACAAAAATATTCTTTTCCTTTTTTGTATATTAAGTACAGCAACATTATTGAGGATATCTTTTTCTGTTTAAACTGATGTGAATTTGCTCACAAGAGTCTATATACACTAAAATGAAATTCACAAACCTTAAGGAACAATGTTTGGTCAGTGTCAAAGGCATAGTTCTTCACTCTGTACATTCTGGACAAATTTACACTATCTTTTAAGAAACATTTCTTGATGCAGAAAATAAGGAAAGTGGGTGTGATGGTACACACCTCTACTCCCAGCACTCTGAGAGACAAAGTTAGAAGGATTAGAAATTTGAGGCTAGCCTGGACAGCTTAGTGAATTGTTGAGAACCTGTCTCAAAATAAATAAATTACAAAAGGTCTTGGGATGGTATTCAGTATGAAGGCCATGGGTTCAATCCCCACTATCACATACACAAAAAAGAAAATAACTGATACAGGAAAACCAGATCAGCCAAATGGCGGAATTCTGAGTAGGGACAGGTAGATCCAATCAATTCCTTCCAGATTATGTTCTTTCCTCAGATCATGTGGAATACTTCAATTAATTCATAAATGTTTCCCTTCCTGCTAATTTAACTCATACACTACTATGTCATCTTTTAAAATCACATATAATTATGTCCTACTGTTGCCTAAAATCCTTCAGTGCTTTTTCATTTTCTGCTGGATAAAGACTAAACTCTTAAGCATAAAACTTTTTAACTAAACCTATTAATAACGAAGGTAAACATTGGCAAAACCCAGTCCGTCATGGACAAGGTACCTTGGCAAAACTCTGCCCAGGACTGGGGATTCAGTTGTAGAGCACTGGTCTAGCATGTGTAAGTCCCGGTAGGACTGTTAAACATCCTGCATATTGGTCTATTTGCACAGCATTTTTTGGGAAAAAAGATTCTATTTTAAGATTTTTCCCTCTCCAGATTTTTCTCATAATTTGGCTTTCTTTGAGTCTCGCTAAAGGAAAAGAATGGATTACCCATGCCAATTTTATTTTTCTAGTCAATTAGTCATTAATAAAGATAATACATTCACATTCTGTTTTGTTTCTGGCTTTTTTCAGATGGGGTCTCATTATATATTTGAGGCTGGTCTTGAACTTGGAAACATTCTGCCTCAGCTTCTCAAATGCTGAAATTACAGCTGTGTACCACCACGCTTGGTTCAGCTTGCTCTTCTTCTATGATATCAGGAGGTATGTCAGGTCTCTTTTAGTAATAAGAGTCCATTAGTAAATTCATCTTGAATTCTGTGTATTCATCAATCTTTTACTACAGAGTCATATGAGACAATCAGCTTCTCCTGTCCATACCGGGAACGTGAAACTTAATCTTTATACTCTGAATTTCTGCAATACTGACTTAACGGGGGCTTATAAAATATCAGCTCTTAATGAGAGAATGGTCTTATTCCTCAACTACCTTCTAGCTAATCCAGATTTCTTGACTTCCTCTTGAGAGGCATGTCTCTGACTCCTCAGAGGAGAAAAGTCATCTCTAGAGTTCAAAGCATAGTACTTTTACTATAACATTCAAAACACTTCATTTAATTCTTCCTTTCCTGCAAACTCCAAGTTACATGGCATTAGAGTACATGACCTTGGCACTGAACATCTCCATCCTGTTTAATGGGGCTTGTTATGGTTTACATCTGGAATGCCCCCCCCCCCAAAGCCTCATGTATGTGAATACTGTAAAATATTTTTGGATTCTGTGTGCTGTTAAGAGGTGGGCCCTGGTCAGCAGAGGCAGATCACTGGGACACGACCTGGAAGGGAAGATGCTAGATCTGCCCTTCTTTGTTCACTCTATTTCCTGTTCACTATGCCATAAACAGCTTTTTTCCTGGCTAGGTCTCTGCCTGGTGCTTCAACTATGAAGGGACTGAGACCTTCTGAAATTGAGTTAAAAATGCTTTCCTCTCTTAGGGTGTGGATGTGAAGTTGTCAGGTGTTCTGTTCCAGGAATGAAAAAGTAACCAAGACAGGGCTCATTCTGGGGAACTGCACCTTCTGGGGCAAAATATTCTTCCTTTCTACTTCAGTTTTACTTATTGCAGGCACACTGTTTGTCCGTTTACTGGGAAAACACTCTCCTATTCAAACTGGTATATATTCCCATCACCTAACATTGTAGAAAAAATAGAAGAGGTATTCAGTTTATGCTGATTTAGGTATTCAGTTTATACTGATTTAGCACAATCATTATAAGAAGAAAAAATTGTTAGAAAGACCAGCACAATGACTATAGGGTAATACAGCCCTCAGGCCTCAAGGGCTGAGAAAGGAATGAAAATAAGATTAAGTAGCAAGGAAAAATAACAAGAGATACTTAAAAGAATTCAATAACTGATTGGATCTATCGAATTTTAAACCAAGGAATTCAGCTGGTCAGGCTTAGTAACTGTGGCAGCTTAAACTATCCATTTTGGAATTAGGAACAGTGAACATTTCAATTTAGACTCAGAAGTTATTAAAATGGCAGTTGTTTCAAGTGATCAAACAAAAGTAGTATTTGTTTTTTCGAGTTCTGCTGGAATTGAATATGTAATAGCTGACTACGATACCCTCAAATCTGTGTTTTCCTACTTGTACCTCAAAATAAACATTAATTGCATCCACATATAGTTTGCCAGTATTCACACAATGATTTAAACAACTATCCTGAGGGACAAATGTGTCTTGATATGCTAAACATGAGGGGCTGGAATTTGGGTTCATTTACTTCCTATCCATCAGTTTTCAAGAAACTCATCAAGTGGAGTAGCCAAATAGATTATCCCAGGAAAGTGCCTTGGTCTGTTTGATGTAGGTTGAGAAAAAAAAAAAAAAAAAACAAACTGTTTAATTTAACGATTAGTTAAACTGTTCAGAAAGTTTTTCTTAATATGTAGCAGTATTCTCTCTGTCTCCTTGATAAATTCTTATTTCCAGGCCACACAATTTCTCTCTCAATTGTTTCCTATTATTGGTTTCTCTTTCCAACAGACTACTAGTTATTTGAGGGCAAGAACCAATGGTTTGGTATATTTCATACATTTCTATACATAAAAAACAGCAAAATAACAAATTCTTAATGAAATTAATGTTGAGCTATGATATTGATATTCCTCAATATCATGATTCTCTTTTGAGGATGATGGAGAAAACTTTGTAGGCTTTTTTTCCAAAATAGATTTGATCACATAAAATCAAATTTTAAACATTTTTTTAAAGTTTTAAAAATAGGCAACATAGGAATGGTAGTTTAGTTCACTGGTAGAGTATGTGTTTAGCATGTGTGAGGCCTCTGTGTAGATTTGTGAGGTTGTTCTTTTTAGGTTTGCTGGAGATGGAAACCAAGATCTTGTGCATACTAAGCAATTGTTCTATCACATAGCTACAACCCCACCCCTGGCCTTTAAAAAAAAAATTTTTTTTTAATTTTGAGACAATATCTTACTGAATTACTTAAGCTGACCTTGAAATGACATTCCTTCTTCCTCAGCCTCCTAAATAGCTGGATTACAGGTGAGGACCACCACAAACAGCGCAGTTTTTCCTTAAAAAATTTAATAGGATAACTGTTCAGCCTCCCCTCCCCATACAGGGTTTGAAAAATGTAAGACAAAAAAATTCTACTGAGCTGTATATTTATGTTTTTAAAAGTTTTGTGCTTTAGTCATGCTTAAAGAGGTTATGTTTAAAAACAAAAAGTACAACTAAAAGCCAATTTTTAATTCAAGTATAGAGAATTTTAATAGTAAGCCAGGTATGTATTAATAACATTTCTGATTGTACTTCATGCCTTTGTTATATTTTTCTTTCTCATTTTTTATCTTTTATGTATTCACTTATGTAGAGATAAGTATCATTTGTAAATAAAATAACATAAACATGAATAGATCTGACTTCAGAACCCTCAACTGTAGGTAACATCATTAATTAATAATATTCCTAAAATAGCATCTAAATTTAGATTATAGAATTGCTCTTTGGAACAGAAAGAACTTAGATAAGTTTTGGTCAGTACTTACACTAAGTTTTCCATCAGAAAGATTCTCAAATTTTCTTCCAGTTTTACAGTTATTGCTTTATTACCTACTGCCTACATTACTGATATTAAATCTAAATACAGCAATGATCATTTCTCAAGTATCGAAGTTGTAGGAACATTTCCACTTAATACAACTTTTACTTTGTTTAAACAATTATTCCATAATCATTTTATAACAGACTTGGAGTAGTCCCTTTGTTCAAACAGAAATAATCTAAAAGGGCTGACTAATGAATATTCTAGGATGGATAACAGCAATGTCTACTGTCATAGTATGAGCAGTTAAAGAAAAAATGCCCAAATTTCTTATCTCACATGAGCATCTAAAAGCTACTGAGAAAGAAAACTATTCAAGCTGGATAAGAAACTCCCAAACTGCATGGTAATTTGTTTCCTCATCTACCTCATAAAGTGCCTTCATCTTCCAACTTAGCATTCTTAACAACTATTTGAAGTCTTTGATTCATTAATGAGTATTATAGGCCATTTTTTTCAATGAGGATGTATCATCCTATGGCCCTCTTATCTACAAACCTCAAACACTTTCTTGTTTTGGTAACTTTGGTGACACTATAACCTCCAAGTTGTCTTTTTTTTATAGTCTGGAACTTTAATTATAAGTAATATATACAGAAATATATTCTTCCCAGAAAAATTTTAATCATTGCAGATAAAAATCCTTTTCCCAACTGTCTAATAGTACTCAGCTTAAATTTGGTATTTACTGATTTTCATTTCTCTTGTTTTAATTTTTTTAATTTTATTTTTTGGAGACAGGGTCACATTCTGAAGCCTATGCTGGTCTTGAACTCGTTATGTAGCCCAAGCTAGCCTTGGACTCATGGCAATCCTTCTGCCTCGGCCTCCCAAGTGCTAGGATTATAGGCATACAACACCCCGCCTGGCTCATGTGCTGCTGGGGAATGGAACTTGGGTACTTAGTACTTGACTTAGCACTTGCTAGGCTAGCACTTTAACCACTGAGCCATTCCTCCAGCCCCCTTCCTCCTGTTTTCAAAACAATACTTTCAGGCTGAGGATGTAGCTCAGTATTAGAGCATTTGCCTATCACACATAACAGTCTGGGTTTGATACCTAGTGCCACAAGAAAGAAAATATAACTATTACATGTGCAGGAACAGAAAATAAAAAGCAAGTTTATGTTTCTTTTACATAAAACACATTGTTTTACAACTTCTGTTACTGCTTTCAAGAGCTACTCATGTAGGTGTAGTTCATTCTCTCTCTCTCTCTCTCTCTCTCTCTCTCTCTCCATCTATTTATGGTTCAAGGGACTGGACCTAGGGCCACACACACGCTAGGCAAGAGCACTACACTTGAACTATACCCCCCAGTCCTAGTTCATTCTTTTTAAACTGCTGAACAGAAGATCAACCTTAACTTCTATTTAAGCTACCCAAAAATACTTACTGTATGTTACTTATCTATCACTTAAAATGCATGGTGCCTATACTCTTGCACTATCTTCAACTCAGAAACTGAAATTTATAAAAATGGGTTCAAGAAGAGGAACTCTGGAGCAAGGTAACTGTTCAGCATGCAATACTATAACATATTAAGACAGAAATGAGGAGGACTTGAATATAGAAATGGTAACATACATAGTAGAAACATATTTTAGAAATGTTTCAAGCAAAGAACTTATGATACAAGTGAGTAAGGTGAATAACAAGAAAGAATGAATAAAGATAATGCCAAGGTATTAGGCTTGCATGACAGGATATCTTTTGAGTGTCATTCAATAAGCTATAAAATACTGGATGAAGTCGTCACAAATCTCACAGTAAAAAAATGGTTAGAAGACCCTATATGACATCAATATGAAAACTCCATTAGCTGGGTAGATCTGAGTCCACAACTATAGAGGAAACATGACTATATTTGGTAAGTAATAAATGAAAGCATGAAACTTCAAGAAACCAACCTAAATTAGCAGAGTGAAAGTGGACCTAAGACAAGAAGATGTATTTAACATGAACATAAATTCATTTACTTACCACCTTTTAAACCTGGTTCTCTTTCCAAACCTTTCCTTTATTTTTGAATCAGTAAGCCTACTTTTCCTTTAGAAATTTCCACTCCTTTAGTGTCACTGTATAATATAATAGGTAAAACATGAACCCTGGAGCCCTATTTCCTAGGAATGAAATACTGCTTGACTCCTTACTAACCATGTGACCTCAGGCATGTTAATTTACTACTGTGCTTCAGTTTTCCTACCTACCAAAAGTAAATCACTTCAGAGTTATTATGAAAATTCAATTAAATTACTAGAGTACAGAGTGATGTCTGGTTTGTGCTGTATAAGCATGTACTTGCAAACAGATATAGATATAAGCTTGTCAGTTTTGTGAAATCCTTCAAGTGTATTCTATTCTCATTTCCATTTAACATGAAACCAGTTGACACCTCCAAAATTCAGTATCATCATCATCAGTTTATGAAAATTGTATTTTTTAAAAGATTACTAATCACCTCTTTAAAAAGAAAAGTAGACTTCATTTTTTTTCCTTTTCATTCCACAGGTGCTTTTCATGAACTGATCCAGTGGACTCTCAAAAATGTTCTTCTCTTGCTATCTGGCACTTCTTGCTTGATGGAACTCTACACTCTTACACTTTATCTCCTGCCTCTGTTTCTCTTACTACAGTGATCACTAGTCCCTTACTCTTTTTGCTTCAAAAAATGCAATCACTATTCCACAAAGTTTCTTCATTTTTCAATACTCTCTTCTTGATGCCAGTTCTTTCCATAGCTTCCACTTCTGTGCTGATAACTGAAACCATCACATCTAGCCACCACATTTAGGCCAATCTCCAGACCTGCATTTCCAACTGTATGGCATTTTCACATGGTTATTGCATTAGACTTTAATTTAAAATGTCCAAAAAATGAACATGTAATGCACACTAATATTAGGTTTTATTCTTGGTTATGGCATCAGTATTCTCCAAATACCAATAATATAAAACCTAGGAATTATATGTTATCCTTTTCTCATTCAACACACAGCTATAGATTTGACAGTGTCACCCGAGGCATACAGCATTTGCCTCCTTTCCAATATCAAACGTCTATTTCAGGACTTTTTGCCTCTCACTAAACTGCTCCCATTAACCTCTTTAAAAAAGTCTCCAATTAGTGTACCTATCCAGGAGCTAAGAAAATCTTGATTGAGCTAACAAATTCGTTTCCTACAGCCTTTTTATAGAACAAAATGATTCCCTTCAGTGCAAATCAGTTTCCAGCCCAAAACTCCTCCAAAAATCTTCTCACCTCCTTTAGAATGAAATCTTTCACATCTGGCCCTCACTTACTTTTCCAACCTCAGATCTTATCGTATGTACAGGAACTCTCTCCCAGATCTATTATCCACACAAAAAAAATCAGTCATTATTCTGTAGCACAGCAACTGTTCCTCTGCCTGAAAAGTTCGTCCACACTTTATCCTCGCCAGCAAGTATAATTTAGACGTCATTTTTTTCTAAAGTCTTCCCAGCATTTCCCTTTCACTAGTTCACACGTATATGACTAAAACACATAAAGATGTATTTCGCCGAAGTACTTGCTTATATAGGGTTCCCAAACTTGACCTGGAATATTGGAATGAATTCTGATGAATGCCCAGCGCCTAGCACGGTATCAGTAATACAAAAGGTGTTGTAGTCTGCGGCTGAATTGAGGATAACCATCGAAAAAGGGTAAGCACTATGAGGCCTCTCACACGGCGGCACTTAAGGCCTCATCTGGAGCTGACTCCGGGAACTCGTTAGCTCAGACCACCTACTCTGGTACTTTCTATAAGATGCCAGAGTCCGGGCATCAAGGCCAACTGCTAAGCCCCCATAGGGGTTCCAGGAGGTGGTGGATGGGGCAATCTTAGGTTCCCCACTTCGGACACCAGGAAGGGAAAGGGGCGGGGCGCAGCGTGGGCAGGGCCAAGGGTTCCTTAATTCCCCCGGGGCGTAGGCCAGCCTCTCAGCCCCAATCTCTGTGCAGTTCCCGGGCCAGCCCGGGCCCCAAGGGGGCTCCATTTTGAGAGAACCCACACCCCAGCCCGGCGCTCCGGGCGCCTCTGAACTTACAGACCCGGGGGAATGCCGCCGTCAGGATTCGGCACCGCTAGGAGCTCCGGCCCCTCGGGGCTCCGGCAAGGGGGAGGGGCAGGGAACCTGAGCCAAAGGGGACCCAACGGAACCGGAAGGGCAGCCCTTGCTGGACAAAGACAACTTCCAGGTCCCATGGTCATCTCCACCAATCGGAATGCTTGGAGGACGACGGGGCCCTGAGAGGAACTTTTTGCGTAGTGGGCGGTGCGCGGGCAGCGTGCCAGTGATTCTTGCAGCTAGCTGTCTGCTGGCGCCGTGATTAGTTACCGTCGGTGGTTCAGGTCCCTTTGCGCTTCGCAAGACTACGCCGATCGGCGGTTCTCTTGAGCTGGGCCTCCTGTGTCTGCTGCCTGCCTGGGCTTGAAGGGCCCCTCCGCGCTTAAACCTTGGTAAGTCCCTCCCGCTTAGGGATGAGGACTCGCCTAGCCGGAGCTAGGAATGCAGAGAGCACTTTATGCCCTTTGCTGTAGGGTTGTGGTGGTAGGAATCTTGCCTCGGCGTTCTTCTTCCCAAACATTCCTAGGTCAAATTCTTGTATTCCTGTAGATTCCGTTACCTGCAGTGTGCTGATCGTTCACAACTCTCTGGACAGCCCAGATACCTTTCCAGAGCTCCACGGCCCCCTGCCCCGAAGAGATCATCTATTGGTTGCCCCGGTGTTAATGCACCTTGTAAATACCCCCAGATTCGTCCCCAGACCTCCTGTTTGTCTTTGGTAGCCCCTGTGATGGTGACCAGCATCATCCACACATTGCTACAGAGCAGAAAATTTGAGTTTTGTTCAAGAGCATTGTTTTTTCCTTGCCAAATCAGCCATTTCCTGAGTTCTCCTTATTTCTTTATTTTTCTATTTTTTTTCCCTTCTGGAGAATGTTTAGTGTGATAAAATATAGTGTTTGTTTGTTCATTTAATCATTTCTAAGTGTTAAGCTCATTCATGATGGTCTGTAACCAGCACCATTAGCACTACTTAAAGTTGTTTTGCATGTGGATATCCAGTTTTTCAAACTCCATTTGGTGAAATAAACCATCCTTCCTTCCCCGTTTCATGATCATATACATACAGATTTCTAAGCTATCTATAATTCACTCATCTTTGTGTCCTTTTGCTAGTCCCATATTTTAATTACTGTGGTTCAGTGGTCAGTTTTGTAATTGCAAAATTTTGATTGTTCAGGGTTTTTTGCACTTTCATATTAATTTGAGGATTTTATTTTTTGAGACAGGGCCTCTCTCTGTAGTCCAGGTTGGTTCTGAACTCATTATACAGCACAGGCTAACCTCAAAATAATGGCAATACTCCTGCCTCATCCTCCCAAGTGCTGGGATTACAGGTGTGCACCATCACACCCAGCTTTATGTGGTGCTGGGGAATTGAAGCCAGGATCTTGAGCTTACTAATCAGTCACTTTTTAACTGAACTATACCTTCAGCCCTTTCCTTCCTTCCTTTTTTTTTTTTTTTTAAGAAAAGGCTTTGGAATAGGATTTGTATTGGATCTGTAGATTGTTAGAGCACTGTTGACATTATTTTGTCTTTGTATCCATGAACATGGGATGTCTTTCCATTTATATAGGTCTTCAGGAGGCTGAGGTAGGAGGATTGCCGTGAGTCCAAGGCTAGTGTGGGCTAGATAGTAACTTCAGGACCAACCTAGGCTACAGAGTGAGACCCTGTCTCAAAAAAATGTGTGCGTATAGGGGTGTGTGTGTGAGTGTGTGTGTGTGTGTGTGTGTGTGTGTGTGTGTGTGTGTAGGTCTTCAGTAATTCTCTTTAGCTTTCTGGTTTCTGCATGTTTAATTTCATTTTGATGAGTTAATTAGAATTGATTGCTTAATTTCCATACTGTTAATTGCCAATGTATAGAAAGAAATGATTAATGTGCGTTGTCTTTGTACTTTGCAACTTTACTGAATCTATTAGCTCCTAGTTTGCAATTTTCTACATATAGGATTGTGTATTCTCATTTGAAAACTTTTAATATTTTTATGTCTGATAACTTCGGCTTTTAGTTCAATGTTGAATAGTAGCTATGGAAGTGGGCATCTGTTTTATTCTAAACATGAAGGGAAAAGTCTTCTGCCTTTGTGTTTTTCAGTACAGAGAAACTGTCTTGGGCCATATATAAGATATATACTATACTCAGTGTACTGTATATAAGTACTGAAACTTATTTTCAAATTTATTTTCATTATAACAAAAAAAAAACTAGCGAGGAAAGAGGCAGGCCAATTGGCCACCTAAAACCATTGTATAGGATGTTTTCTTTTAATACTGTGGGCTTTTCAGAAAACTTTTTATTAGGTTGAGTTTTCCATGTACTTATTCCCAGTTTTCTGAGAGAGATGATAATGAAATTGTGCTGGATTCTTTCAAATGCCTCTTCTGCATTAGTTGGGATGCCCTCATGTTCCTGTATCTTTATTATTGTGATGTAATACGGTGACTCATTTTATGTTGAACATTTTTGGAATGAATCCGATTTGGTCTTGGGAGTAATAATTTTTCTATGCTTTTGGATTTTATATTTTATATTTTGTTCATTATTTTCCTTCTCTTAATAATGGATATTAATTGCAGTTTTCATTCCTTATGGTTTATCTGGCTTTCAGACCAGGAAAGCTCCTCACAGAATATTTTAGAGAAGCATTTCATCCTCTTCAAGTTTTGGGAAGAGTTTGAAATGGATTGTAAAAATTTTTCCCTAATGGATTAATAAAATGCACTTGTGAAAGCATTCAGTTAGGACTCTTTCAGGGTAGTATAGTTTTAATTTTTGATTCAGTCTCTTGTTGTATGTCTATTTATTTTCTTTCTTTTCTCTTTCTTTCTCTTTTTTTGTGAGGTGTAGGGGATTCCACCCAGAGCCTTCACTATGAGCTGTAACCCCAGCCCTGTTTTATTTTTGTTTATTTATTTATTTATTTATTTTTTCTGTTCCGACAGGGTTTTGCTAAGTTGCCCAGGCTTGGTTCTAACTCTTGATCCTCCTGCTTAGGCCTCCCGGGGTGCTAGGATTACAGGAGTGTGCCACTATGCCAGTCATCTATTTGTTCTTGATTAGTTTAGGTAATCGTTTTATTTCAAGACATCTGTCAGTTTTTTCCTAGGTTATTTGATTTGTAGGTATATAATTGTTCATACTAGTTTCTCTCTCTCCTTTTTTTGGAACAGCGTCTTACTCTGTAGCCCAGGCTGGCCTTAGACTAAGGACGGTCCACCTGCTTCAGCCTCCCAAGTGCTGGGATTACAAGTGTGCGCTACCACCCAGCTTTCATACTAGTCTATTGTACTTCTTTTTATCTCTAATGTTGATAGTTATATCTTTTATTTCTGATTTCAGTTGTGTGTTCTTCATAAGTATAGCTGAATTTTTATTTTTCTTGCCCTTTTCAAGAATCAATTTTAATTTCATTGTGTTTTGCTTGTCTGTGAATTTGTTTTTCTTTTTTTTCTTTTTTTTTGAGACAAGTTCTTACTCTGTTGCCCAGGCTGGCCTTGAACTTTTTTCTTAGCTCAAGCAGTCCTGCTCAGCCTGCAGATAGCTGGGACTACAGGTACCCAAACTGTGTCTTACTTCATTGATTTTTCTGTGTTATGTTTCTTTTTTCTACTTTGTTTAGCTCTGTTCTCTTATTCATTCCCTTGTATTAGCTGTGGGTTCACTATGACTGCCCCCCCCCCCCCAGCTCATTAGGTGTAAAGTTTAGGTAATCAATTTGAATTCTTTCCTCTTTCTCTTTCTCCTTCTACTTTCTTTTTCCTCTTCTTCCTTCTTCTCTGGAGTTTGACTCTAGGGCCTCACAAATACTAGGCCTGTATGCCATTATTGTGTTTTTTTTTCCAATTATAAATTACCCCCCTGATTATTTCTTTCATTCCTATACATATTGGAATACTGTTGTTAGTTTTGTTTTTAAATGTTTAAAAAATTCCCTTTAGATTTTTTCTGACTCATTGTGTTTTTTGAATTTTAAGTATTTGTAAATTTTCTAGTTTTCCTTCTTTATCATATTATTGTCAGAAAAGATACTTTGTATACTTATCTTATAAAAATCTATTGTTGCTTGTTGTGAAGCCTTACATGTAGTTTGCCCTGGTGACTATGTGCACTTGAGAAGAATGTACATTCTGCTATTATTGAGTAGAATGACCCATATATGTCTTTGTCTTTGTTACTTTTTCTTTGCTGTGACAAAATACCTGACATCCACAATTTAAGAAATGAAAAATTCATTTTAGCTCAGTTTGAGAAAGTCTTGATCTATTCATGGATGCTGGCAATGGTGGAAGGACATGGCAGAGGCTTAACTGGAAAGTTGATCACAGCATGGAAGACAGGAAGCCAAGTGAGAGAGGGAGCAAGAGTGGAACTGCATATGTGTTTTTTTCCCAGTAATCTGCCCTCTCTCGAGTCAAGCTCCAGTGTTCCACCCCTTCTGGGTTGAGTCCTGATGTTCCTCTGTTTCAACTAGGCCCTGCCTTCTAACAGCACAGGGTTCTGTATTTGATGATGTCCAAATACATGAGACTTTTGGGGGTGGTCGAAATCTAATTCATAACTTTCTACCCTTGGTCCTCCAAAAGACTCAAATCTATCTCTGTATGTGAAATATGTTTAGTCCTTCTCTG
The DNA here is from genome assembly GCA_004027205.1 of Ctenodactylus gundi. Lineage (NCBI taxonomy): Eukaryota > Metazoa > Chordata > Mammalia > Rodentia > Ctenodactylidae > Ctenodactylus > Ctenodactylus gundi. Next base: position 401,016 of record PVKB01001003.1, on the reverse strand, counting down.
AGAGTTGCCAAAGTCTTAACAGTTCCAGCACTGCTAAAAAGCCCCAAATCCAATGTCTCCTCAGACTCTCACGGCAAAATTTTAAGCTGTGAGTGCCTGTGAAAAATCAAAGAAAAGTTTAACACTTCCAAGATACAATGGCAAAAGGTAAACATTCCCATTCCAAAAGGGATGTACAGGAGGATAGAAAGCATTTGGATTAAAACAAATTCTAAACCCTGCAGGTCAAGCTATCAATCCTGTAGTTCTTTGTCCAGCACTTAGGGAAAACTGGTGAGATGTGAGCTCCACAGTGCTTAGGTGGCCCCCTCCTCTATATCATTACCTCTGGCTATAACATTTTTATCTTCTCATTTGGGCTGGCTCTGTCACGGTCTGTTCAGAGTGTGTAGCCTTCTTCTGCAGACAATGTGTTTCTGGCATCTCTGAATTTCTGAGGTCTCCATTGCACAATAGACTTCTCCTTCACAACTTTATGCATTCCCTCCCAGGGACATATTGCCTGGCCTCCACGTCATTCCTCTGAAATCTGGGTGGACTCCTCCATAACCCCACAACTTTTGCACTGAACATGCTTGTGAAATCCATACCATGTAGATGTCACCAAGGTCTGCCACTGGCTTGAGCAACAGTCTGACCCCCTTGGACAAACACTGTCAAACCTTCTGAGTTCTAAGATGGCTGAACTCCTTGGGGATTTTCTTTTCTAGGCTGTCCTGCAGAATATACCCTGGGGATTTCTTTTTTTAGAGCAAAGTCCTTTGCCTTTCTACCCGTCCATTGGGAAATGGTGGAGTCTTTGTTCCTGAAACACCATTAAGGTGTCTTTTTTAGTCTTGATTCTAAGTACTTGGCTTCATTCTAATGCAATCTTTCTAATAACTATGTTGTCTTTTACCTCATATTTGCAGTACATTGTAGTCTAGCAAAACTGTGAACATTTTACATCTTTTTCCTCTGCCATTTTCTCCTGCTTTTCTCTTAGAGGTAGCTAAAGGCCACAAACTGTATCCATATGATAGTATAAATATTCAGCTGCCTTGAAATTTGCTTCACCACATTAAGTAGTCTACCACTCTTAATCACAACTCTAGGCAAAGTCCCACAAGAAGGGCAAAATGTTGATATACTTTTTGGCACAACATAGCATGCATGGTTTCTAGACCAGTTGCCACTAAAGGCCTCCTTCTCATCTGAAACTTCTTGAATCTGCCCTTTACAATCCACACTTCAGTCAGCATTCTGGTCTTCTGAGCTCTGACAAAAATCTCCCATCAAATTTGGCTCACAGCATTCTAAGTCTTCTCTAGCCATTACCTGCAAACCTTTCCAAACTCCTCCCATAAACCAGTTCCAAAGGCCTCTACACCACATGGTCAGGCAAAGTCAAAGCAACCTTCTATGGTACTAATTTTTGTCTTAGTTACTTTTTCATTGCTGTGACAGAATACCTGACATCCACAAGTTAATGGAAGAAAGACTTGTTTTAGCTCACAGTTTCAGAAGGTGTCAGTCCCTTCATCAGCAGCTAACAATGCTGGAAACACATGGTGGTGGTTTAACTAGAGAGCTGTTCACTATATGGCTTACAGGAAGCCAAGTGAGGGAGGAAGGGCGGAACTAGCATATACCCTTACAGATCCTGTCCTAGTCATCTGCCCCTTCTGGATCAAGCTCCAGTGTTCTGCCCTTTACAGCCATGCCCCACCTCCTAACAGCACATGGTTCCTTTAGTATTCCCTGATGTCCAAATACGTCAGGCTTTTGAGAGACAATCCAAACCTTAAATATAACTGGTTTATTGTGATGTTCAGATCCTATCTTTACTTGCTTATCTTCTATCTAATTGTTCTACCCAGTATTGAAAACAGGATATCGTAGCTTCCAACTATTATTGTAGAACTGTTTACTTTTTTAATGCTATCAGCTTTACTTCATATATTTTGAGAATCTGTACCTGAGTCTGTAAATATCTATAACTTCTATGTAATCTTCCTTTATTCAACCTTACACTAATACATCTCATTGATTTTTAATATTTAAATTCTGTCTTGTTTTTTAATACAAATATCTGCCATGGTTTTGATCTTGAGTGTCCCCCAAAAGCTTAATGTATTTGAAACTATATGTTATTGGGAGGTAGGGCCTGCCTGGAAGGGGCAGGTGTTTAAGTTGAGATTGGGGCTTGCCTAGGGCAGAGTTGTCAGGTGTTTATTATTGACTTTTTGGCCAGGAAGTGAGGAAGGGACAACCACCCTGGTGGTGGGGGAACCTTAACTAGCAGTTTGAAATAATTAAAGGAAGAAGAAACATTGTTACAGCTCGTTTTTGGGAAAGCTCACAGGCTTGCTTCTGCTTCCCTTGGCTTCTATCTACAATGAGGTGACCAGCTTTCCATCCTCTGCCATGTGCCTCACTATTGCTGACTGCCCATATGAATGGACTGTATGTGTGTGAGAAACCTTTTGAAGCTGTGAGCTAAATAAATCTTTCCTCCCTTAAATTGTGAATGTTGGGTATTTTATCAGAGCAACAATAATGTAACTAAGACAAAATCTCAGTTGTCTTTTAGTTACTGTTTACTTTTTTATGGTGTTGGGGATACATAAGGGATGTGCATAGACATACTAAGATTGGTGGTGGTAATGTTAGGTTCTTATTTTGTCTCTATTTTCTATTTTCCTCCAAGGCCTATTGTACTGATTATATAATAAAATCTTAAGAAAATTGTTAAATTTACATATATGTGTTTGTGGTATGCATATACACTCACAAACACAAGAATTGGTCACCAAAATATTAGACTTTTTTTCAGTCAGAAGATTTTACTTTTTTTCTTACCATTTGAATACTTTAAAACAAGTAAAAAAAAGAACTGTACAAGGTGAAAAGAAACAAAACTTTTCCCGCAGGGGTGCAGCTGTTACTTTTAGTAAACAAGTCACAAATAGCGACTGCAACAGCACAGTTTTCTCTTTTGTATTGCTTTGTCTCTGGTTGATCTGGACTCAATATTAACTGAAAAACATTGCAAATGACTTACCAGGAAAACAACAGGTGCCATTTCAATAATAAGAAAGAGAAGCTGTTGAATTATTTTTAAGAATTTACAGGATTTGTAAAGTATCTTTAATAATCACTTGTTTGTTTGTAGCTACAATGTAAATTCATTCAGAATCTCAACTTTAAACTTTACTGCTGCTCAGTAATTCACATGTGAGTACTTTGAAGGTAAAATTTCCATCTTCTAGTCAGTCTGAATCAACTTCCTGGATCATTTCTAATGTCCTGTGTGCCTGGTATACAGGGCAGCTGTGTTGTACAAGTGTTCCTTTTACTCGGGATTCAGAAGTTTTGACTTTTGGGGTGGATTCAGGAATTTAGGCTGCACTTCTCTGCCATACCATCCCCACAGTCTTGTGGTAAATTTGAAATGAATTGCCTGTGGGAAGACCTGGCACGTTGTGTGCTCTCAATAAAGGGCAGGTGAGTTGAGTCATACCGATAAATGCTGTTTTTCAAACAGAACGTGCTTATGAAAGGCAGAGGATTTCTTGGTGTAACGCTAGTACTTCTTAGGCTCCATGGGTGTACTCAGCCCACTGCCAGCCGCTGCCAGCCTTCTTCGCAGTTGCAGCTGGTCTAACAGTGGCTGTCCTGTCCAAACCTAGATATCCCTCCAGCACAGCCCAGGTGCAGCCCCAAAGCAAGCACGCTCTGCGCACGCGCAGCTCCTCGGGCGAGCCAGAACCCAGGTGGGGCTGAAAGGAAAAGAAGGGGCCAATGGGGCAGCCCGTCTTCGGGAGGGCCTATGAGATGGGGCAGGAGGCGGGGCGGAGGGCGGAAGGAGCTCCCTTCACGTGAGTAGGGGGCGGGGGCGACCGCGGGGCGGCTGGGGAGACCCAGGCGGAGGACCCTCCCGGACGGCCGGCGACAGGCTGCGGAGGAGGAGACGGCGGGTCGGGTAGGGCCGCGTTTCCCCTCCTCCTCCCAAACTCCCGTCCACCAGCCTCGGAGAGTTTCCCCGTGGCCCCTGTGGGAAGCCGAGCTGTGTTCTTGTCCTGCCGAGCTGGGCCGGGGGCTGCGCCCAGTTCCTTCGACGGGCGGCGTTGTGAGGGGAGCTGTGATTGGGGGTGGGGAGCAGCCGCCGCTGGGAGGGCGCGCATGCGCGGCCCGGGCGCTCCCGCAGCCCCTGCCTAACCGGTTCCCCTTGTCTGGGTGGGTGTGTGTCCTGCGTTGGTTGCTTTCCCTCTGGTCCCCGGCACAGCTGGTTTGTGTCTGGACTTTCGTGTTTTGGTCTCGCTCCGGCTTGAGAATCTGACCGCGCCCTCCGCCTCAGTTTCTCCCCTTTCTCACTAGGCCTGTGTTTGTAACTTCGATTGGCTTGGAGCTCGGGGTGGCTTCCTGGGTCGCATCTGATTTGAACGACTTGCCCTCTTTCAGTGGCGTTCTACAGTCTCCAGTTATCCTGTCTCATTTTCCACACTTGCGTTTAAAGAGTCCCTGACATGCCACTTGTCTCATCTGGAGGCATCTATTCCAGTACCACATTGCTGTGTTTTGATTCTTATCAACCTTAAACGTTAAGTTCAAGGCCAGTCCCGGACTTGAGCAGAAGTTCGCTGTCCATTGCCCGGTAGTACCACACTCGTGGTGTTACAAGTATCTGCATACCTATAGAGTACTCGAAGATTCTTTTTCATTTATCCTGGAAACAAATGTTCCAGGAGACCACGTGAAGTGATGATACTATTGATTTCCCATTACTAGTTCGTGTTATCTTGAAATCATGTTGTAACTTGCATCTTCGATCTTTGGACTTACATATTTTTATCCAGGGCACTGGGAGATCATCAGAAACCGGTTCACTATTGAATTTTTTTTTTTTTTACAGAAGCACCTGTATTCATACTCACACTAGAGTAGTAATGAGTGTGTTTCCAGTTTTTTTGTTTGTTTATATAGGCAGAAAAGAAAAAAATGGATGGTGAGATTGTTGCATTAAACTGACGTTTGAAAAGTAATTGAGGAAAAAGCTTGAATGTGAGCAAAGTGCACGTCTCTCTTTTTTTTCAACATAGAGTTTTACTCTGTAGTCCAGGCTGATCCTCAACTCAGTGTGTAGCCCAGGCTGCCCTCTAACTCACGGCAGGCCTTCAGCCTCCAGTACTGGGATTGCAGGCCTGCACTAGAATACCTGACTAATTTTTATGTGCTGCTGGGAAATGGAATCCATGGCCTTGTGTTTGCTGGCAACTTCCCCCTTCCCCGTTTTTTGTTTTGTTTTTGTTTTTTTGAAGATAGGACTTTTGCCTTAAATTAAACCATATTGAAAACTTAGGTAGAACTTAACAAAAATTTATAATGAATTGGAAGAAAAGTTCTTTATGATCTTCGTTTCAGCAGCTGTTTGTGTTAATAAAATTTGAGTGTAAGAAATTAGTATATTGGCAACATTTAAAGTTCACATGTACCTTTAATGCAAAATATTAACTCAGTCTTATAATTAAAGGCACAGTGCTGTGGTAGGCGTTAGTATACACTTCTGTATCTCAGCTATTGGAAGGCTGAGGCAGGAGGTTCGCAATTTTCAAGGCCAGTGTGAGTAATGCAGCAAGACCTTGTCTCAAAAAAGAAAAATTGGAAGTGGCTAGCGATATACCCTAGTTGTTTCATTTGGTAGGCCCTGGCTTTAGTCCCCAGCACTGTGAGAAAGGAAAAAAGGTCTAATGTGGTACAGTTCCTTTCCTTTGTTTCAGTTTTCTTGCTCAGTTTCTAGTAAACTTTTTGGCTTTTAATTAAGTGTGTGTTATCTGGAAATTTAACCTCAGCTGTATGTATTTTAGCGTATTTGTCATACTGTTTTGTTAGTTTACGAATGATTGACAATACTGAAGATTCTAATGTGTGTTTCCTATCTTCTATCCCGTATATTGAGAGATGTTTATTATGCATGCTGTCCATACTATCCGTCATCTCCATAGTCATAATTTTCTAAATAGAAATATCTAGAATTTACTGCCCAGATTCTTTTAGAGAAGTTATTGTCTTTTATTCTGTTACTTTCCAACAAAAAGGAAGGGCTACTTTGAAGGTCTTGACATTTATTTCCTTGTCATTGTTTTAGCAAGTGACTTGTGAGTAGAGGCATTAGAAAATAATTAGAAAATCAGCCCTGTGTTGAGTACTTTTTATTAAAATAGTTGCATGCTAAGGTTCTCACATGGGTAGCCCATAATTATCTTTGCAGTTTTCATTATTACCAGGTTTCATTAGACTTCTCAAATGGTTAGCATAGATAAAACGATATTCTTAAATAAAAATCAATTTTGGAGATAGAACTCAAATATTTTTAAAGTGCCAATTTAATCAGAGTAGTAAGACAAAGTTTGACGTGATATTTTGGTGCATTGTATGTTATTGCATTGTTTTTTGCTAGTTTTCATAGTTAGATTCAGAGGAAAGAAAATTCCAAGGCTAAAGAGTTGATGCCCATGGGAATACCTGGAAAACAAAACTAACACTGCAGCAACTGAAAAGCTGTTTGTTTGTTTTGCATGAACTGGTTACCTGGTCATTCTTCATTCTATCTTCTCTTGGGATTGTTATTCTTTAGAAAACTTGTAAGTGGAAACAATATTGGATAGATATTTAAATTTATATTATAACCATTCTTGTTGACCCTGGCAATGTTTTTTTCTCTTCATGTGCAAAGACTGACCAGATGTAGAAGTGTACAACTTATGAGCCTGTTAGTTTATAGGATTTGGTCTTGAAGTCTCCTTTACTTTGCAAGTCACATCTAATAGTCCAAGGTAGTTCTTTATCAGTGAAAATTTTGTGGTGATTGCTTCTTCCCTCATAGTAGAGCTCTGTAAGACCCAATTTTTCCACCAAATGAGTAAAATAAAGCTTTCAACATGCCTTTAACTTCATACTTTACACTAAATAGTTTGTATTACCTGGACTCTAAAACATGAGAAATTTTAATTGTATGGGTATGCTGCCAGATTTAATGGTTTGTACCTTTTGAGGGTTTATGGAGAGCTATATAGTGCTAGTGAAGATTGTATCAGCACTTAAGTTATAAACCAGTAGTCTTCATGGCAATACATTTTTCTCCTTACTAAAATCTTGCATTTCTGAAGATAATTTAACAAATAAGTATGTGATAATTTTAACTAGTTATCAGATCAAAGCTTAATAATTTACTTTAAAGCTTTCTCTATTTCGTTTTCTCTTATTTATACATTGTGGTACTTACAACCCACAGCTGTGGTTATCATCTTGTTTTCCCTTTTCCGAGGATCATACTTGAGTCATTTAAAGGAATTCATACACACAATCTTTGAGGATGCTTTTTAAATTAAGGATACATGAGCATCACGTGTAAATTGAAATTAAATATTGAGTATCTGTATGATATGAGTAGAAAGAACCATGAATTAATCATTTAATAAACTATGCCATTGAAGATACCTTGGTAAACTGACATTCTGACAGCTTGAGAGACGAAGCTATCATGTATGTCTCCTGTCTCTTGCTGTAACACAGTTTTTTATGTAAAAACCCTTAAGTTACCTGCAGAATGGCACAACTATTTCTTTATTGTAGATAATCTGTTGAATTCTTCGAACCCAAGCATCCTAATTGCTGTCTGACTTCAAAAGCAAATACTGAGCCATTGTGTGGTGATGCATTCCTGTGATGCTAGCAGTCTTGGAGGCTCAGGCAGAAAGTCAGCAAGTTAGAGTCCAGGCTCAGCAATTAAGTGATGTAGTGACACCTTGTCCCAAAGTTAAAAAAAATTTTTTTAAAGAATCATTGAAGAAGTAGCTCAATGTAAAGGCCCTAGTTCAATTCCCAGGACTGCCAAAGAAAGGGAAAAGCTAATGCTTAAATTTGTCCTGTAGCAGACACAGTTTTATTTTTTCTATTTTTGGCTGTAAGAAGAGATCTTTTCAGAAAGGGTTAAAATAAGTGTGCCTTACTTGCAACATGCTTTCTTTTGGCTCTTTTGTGTTTGGATGAAGAATTGTCTTGGGCTACGTTAAAATGTATAGTATTGCTAATATATGTCAGTAGTAAAGCTTTCTTCTTTAAAAAAATTCTATTATAACATTAAAGAAACAAAGGTTAAAAAAATGGGCCTTAAGTTGGGCATACTGGTTTAAAACATCACTGGAACTTAAGTACTTGTGAATTTTTAATCTTCTATACTGTACCTATTATAGTTGTGTGATTGAAGGGCTCAGTAACATGTTTATGAACTCCACATCTCCTATTTGACAAACTTATGAAATGTTTCTTTATGCTTATGTAACTGTGGACCAGGTCCTTCTTGTATTGGAAGGCCCAGAAATTACATCTGTAAAACAATTTTGTTTTGCCCAAACACCTTATTCTGAAAGGGTAGCCCAAATCACAGAAAGGAGCCAACTGTATTTCTTGCATATACCTTACGTCCTGGTCACCTATAGAATTACTTGCTTGCTTGGTATTAAATTCACAAGATTAAAAGAGTGCATATTGTGGATATTTTGGATCTAAGTGCAGACAAGTGGATATTGTAAATGAAGTAGAATTGTTTCCATGACTTTCAGTAAAAAGGAGTTATATTGATTAATATTCTAAAAAATGGGAAAGTTTTTGGAAATCCGTACATTACTTAAAATATTCATATTTACTAATTTATAAAATACTAATAATGTAAAGCATTATATATTAAAATCTATTCAGAAACATGGCATGCATTTTTTAAGCATCTTTAGTAGCAAAGTCAGGAATATTACCTGATTTTATGAAGGAGTAGTACACCAGCATTAAGTTCATTTATTCCCATCTTCACAGAGTATTGTGGAAATAACATCAAAATAGCGATGTAGATATTTAGTTTTAGAGATTTTTATTGAAGTGGCATAAGGCCAAGATATCTAGAGTTCTGAAAAAAGTCAGTGTTTCCTGAAATAGCCACAAGATCATGGGAAAACCATTACATGTTTATTATGGTGTCAACATCAGTTAACTCAATCAGCTTAAAGTTGAAAGACTTGATGTGCATGTCATCCTCTTCTTACCTTACTTTTATTAGAGATGTCAAGATATAGCAAGGAGACTATCCACTTTGGCATCAGAAAGACTTAAGGATCTCAGAGTCTTGAACTTTTTTTTCCTTTTTTTTTTTTTTGAGACCCACTCGCACTCTTTAGTCCAGGCTAGTCTTGAATTCACTGTGTAGACCACGCCTAATAATCTTCCTGCCTCAGGCCTCTAGTGCTGGGATTATAGTCACACATCTAGTTTATGTGCTGCTGGAGACTCAAGCTCAGGACTTTGAGTGTGATAGGCAAGCACTCTCACTGTTGTGCTATGCCTCCAGCTCCTTGGGCTTGTTTTAATGTATGACCGAAAGTAAGCTAATTAATGACCCCAAGACTCAATCACTGTAAAATTGAATCTATGTGTACTTTCCTTTTGGAGTTGTACTAGAAAGCACCCTTTCTTGCATATATTCACAAAAGAATGCAGTGTTCATTTCCTTCATTTTACTTACCTGAAGTCACAGCACTGCCTGTGTCAAATCTTGTTTCTTACTATGCTAAATTCTAAACTGTAAGAAAAACTTGCTAAAGGTCTATTACTTATGAGAAAGTGAGAAACAACTAAAAACAGTGGCTATCTTAGACATTATATTGTATTGATTTTGTGAGCTTTATCCGAAAGATCCATAATGCTGTGGTTAAACTCAAAATGTTTATCAAAGGATGAACGGATTAGCAAAATATGGTGTACATACATCAGAATATTCAGCCTTAAGGAAGGAAATTCTAATACATGCTACGTGGATAAATCTTGAAGACTTTATAGAAAAAGAAGTAAGCCGGTCTTGTTTTGTTGAGACATGGTATTCCTATGTAGCCCAGGCTAGTCTGAGCTCACTTATATAGTCCAGGCTAATCCTGGATTCATGGCAGTCCTCCTGCCCCAGCCAGCCTAGTGCTGGGATTACAGGTGTGTGCTACCATGCTCAGCTTTTTGTGGTGATGGGGCATTGAACTCAGGTCCTCACACTTGCCTAGCAAGCACGTTAACTGCTTGTAATTCTGTTTATGAATTAAACAGAATAATTACATTCAGAGAGACAAAAATAGCATAGGGGTTGACAAGGGCAGAGGGAGATGGAAATAGGAAGTTAGTTGTTTTGCTTTGTTTTGAGACAGGGTCTTACTCTAGTCCCAGCTGGTCATGAACTGACTATAGTGAAGCCTGGCCTTGAACTCACAGCAATCCCTGTGCCTCAAACTTCCCAGTGCTAGAATTAACAGGTGTGTGCCAGGCCAAACTGGCTTATGTGATGCCAGGAAATCAGTTCAGAGCCTTGTGCTTGCTAGGAAAGTTAGTCTTGATGGGTACAAATTCAGTTCAGGAAAAGGAAAACTTTCTAATGATCGGTGGTGGTGGGGTGATTGTGCAACAGTGTGAATGTACTTAATGCTGTAGTATTATACACTTGAAAATTGCTAAAATAAAGTTTATGTAGTCACCTTTAAACATGTAAAATATTTAAAACTTGTAAAATGTCTGTAGACTTCTTTTACTTCTGTCCTATAAGTTCTTATATTCCTTTAATTCAGGTATTTTTTTTTAGTTCATCAGGAATTGAACAGCAAATTATTATAGCTTTTTATAATAGCTTGAAGAAGTAAATTGTAACAGGTATATTTTGAAGTTTGCCTAAGAATTATTTTTACATAAGCTGGTTTTTCTTGCCTTAGTTGCAGGTAAACCATAGTTTAAGTTTTCTTAATTAAGTTTTTGGCTTTTAAAGCTGATGAAAGTAGTCAGAAAGCTTAAATTAATATGGTTCTCTTAGCTCACTAAAATAATTCAAAGAAACAACCCCCTAAATCAGAGACAGACTTAAAGTCCCAGACATCCCTATTGTTTAGCAATTAGCAATAGTGGAAAGAAATTTTTCTTTTAAAGATGTTAATGGATTTTCTATTGAGTTTAGTTAGATTTACCCCATCTTCAGAAATAGCCTTTTAAAAATTTGTGTGAAAATCACACCAGAGAAGCAGTGCAGAGACAGAGTAAAAGAAAAGCTGAAGCTAATAGACAATGTTTGATTTTATAGCTTCTTTGTATTTGGCTTTATAAATTTTATTTTGGTGCAAAGGGTCAAAACCAGGGCCTTGCCTTGCACATGCTGTGTACCTGCACTAACACTCAGCTATACCCTAGTCCCTTATTTTTAAAGGATACAGATCCTTTCAGAATTGACCTGCTGTGGTGTCTTTGAGACTTCATTCCTTTGCTACTTCCTGTCTTGTTCTTTTTTTAAACAGAGAGTAATCTTACCAGATCTGTGTTTTTGAAGGATACAACTGGGAGCAGCATAGAGAATGGATTGGAATGGGGAGAAAACGGAGATAGGGACACCAAGGAGGACAGATACAGTCCAGAAAAATGACAAAGGCACCTAAATACCTTGATTTGCACCAAGTTCTACAAGTTTCTCTGTGAACTGCAGCAAATTACTCAACCTGTCTAATTCTCAGTTTGTCATTTGAAGTTAATACCCATCTGGGAAGCAAGGTTGGTGTGAAGATTAGTAATAATGCATGTAAAATTTTTAGTACCATGTTGGACATGTAATTGACAGTAATATGATGAATTAAGTGTCACCCATATGATTCTGTATAGCTGTACTTATTTACTCACAGGCTGAACAACAGAAATGTTGAAGATCGGGAGGGAAGTGATGAGCATGTTGGCTCCAAAGGAAACACAAAGTATATTTTGTGACTTGGTGGTGCTTAATTTGGTGAGGAGGACTTGATAGTTTGGTTTTGATGAGTCACTCAGGTGTACTCAAGAATAATTCTTTTTGTTGTCTCTTTGTTCATACCCACATCTCCAGTCACCTCCATACAGTATAGTATATTTGTTGTCTGTCCTCCTGACGCTGTGTAAACCTACTAACTGATCAAGTAGTTCTCTGAATGTGGAAGATTGGTTCTAAGACCCTCCCCTCCATAGCAAAGTGCCATAATATTTGCATATAACCTTGGATGACCTTCTACAGCCTTCCATTTACTTTAGATTACTTGGAATACCTTGCACAATAGAAATGCTATTTTAATAGTTCTTATGTTTACTAAAGAATGATGACAAATTATGCATATTCAAAATGGATGCTTTTTTTGCCTGCACATTTTTTGGTCCATGGTTGGATGAATCTGTGGGTGAAGAATCCATGGATTTATATGGCTTAATGTATCGGCCAACAAAATTTATTGAGAACTGCCAGTAAGCAAGAATATGATAATGGTACCAAAAAAAAAAAAAAGAAAGAAAGAAAAAGATTCCCCTACAGATAGTTCAGACAGATTGTATTTTGTGTCCTGTATTCCTAGCATGTGTCATGGTTGTTTAGTTATTATTTCTAGAAATGAGTGGATCAGTACATACAGTAGAATAGAAAGAATGTGCGTAACTTTATTCTGTGGTTAAAAAGTCTTATTTGTAGCTGGAACAGAATATCTGACATCACACTGTAAGGGAAGAAAGATTTATTCTTCCTCACACTCCATATATGGGTGACTGGCAATGCTAGAAGCACATGGCAGGAGGAAGAGCAGGAGACGTGCTGTTCACAGCATGGAGAACAAAAAGTCAAGTGAGAGGAAGAGCAGAACTACTCTTCCTGCCCCTCCCTCTATGATCTTCCCCTTCTGGGGCAAGCCTGAATGTTCTGCCCCCTCAGTCTGGCCCCACTTCTTAACAGCACATTGGTATTTATAGGTAATCCACAACATCCAGATACGTGAGATTTTTGGAGAACACTCAGATATAAACCATAATGTTCTGCCCCTGGCCTCCAAAAGACTCATGTCTACCTCTATACAAATTCACTCAGTCCTTCTCTAAGAGATGCCAAAGTCTTAACAGTTCACTACTGCTAAAAAGTCCAAGACCAAAGTGTCCTCTGAGGTGCAAGGCAGAATTTTAGTTGTGGGCTCCTGTGAAAATCAAAGACAAGGTAAACACTTCAGCATAGGAAGTGGCACAGGGTAAACATTCCTATTCCAAAAGGAATAGGAGGATAGAAAGTAGTCTGACTGTAGCAGGAACGAAAGAAACCCAAGAGGACAGTAAGCAAATTCTGTAATTTCATTAAATTCTGTAGTTCCATATCTAGCACTTGGGCAAACAGTGGAAAAATGTGAGCTCCAGAGGGATTGGGTGGTCCTCCTCCTACAACATTGCCTTTGTTCACAGCCTGTATCCTTCCTCAGTGGACAGTCCATGTTGCTGGCATCTCCAAATGTCTATGGTGTCCACTGCACCTTAGTCTTCTCTCCATCGCAGCTTAACACATTGCCCTCCCAGGGCCACACTGACTGGCCTCCAAGGCCTTCCTCTGGAATATGAGTGGAAGCCCCCATGAGCCCACAACTTCTGCATTCTGCATGCTTGTAAAGCCAGGACCACATGAATGTTGCCAAGGTATGCCACTTGATTGAGCAGTAGCTTGGCCCCTTTGAATAATCACTGCCTAGGCCTCTGAGTTCTTAAATGGTAGAACTCCAAACATTTTTCTTTTTTGCCCTATGTGATGCCCTGGAGTTGTATTCTCAGAGCAAGGTTCTTTGCCCTTCCACCCTTTAATTGGTATAAGATGGAGTCTTGTCGATTTCCTGATTCCTGACAAACCTTCAGAATAATGTCTTCAACATCCACACCTGCCTTTTTCATCTACTTCTCCCTGCAGAGCTGGTTAAAAGTTGCAAAAAGTACTCATCTAACAGCCTGAACATTGGACTGGCTTGAGGTTTCTTCCATCCAATTAAATAGTCCACCATTCTTAATCTCAGTTTCAAAGTCTTCCAGTCCACATTTCTATCAGCATTCTTGTCTCCTAAGCTCCAACAGAATCTCCCAACAAACACAGCTCATGGTGTTCTAAGGCTTCTCCAGCTGCCATCTTCTCACCTTTCTAAATTCCTCCCACAAACCAGTTCCAAAGGCTTTCAAGTACATGGTCAGACAGTCACAGCAGTGACCCACTTCTGGCATCAATTTCTGTCTTAGTTACTTAATCGTTGCTCAGGCACAAAACCCAACATTCACAAATTAAGGGAGGAGAGATGTGTTTTAGCTTACAGTTTCATATGGTCAGTCCATACATGTGTGGCTGACAATGGTAGAAGCCCATGGCAGGAGGAAGAGCAGGAGAGGGCGTGTTCGTGACATGGTGGACATGAAGCCATGTGAGGGAGGAAGAGCAGAGTTATTCTTCAAGGTCTTGCCCCAGTGTTCTGCCCCTGTGACCAGGCCCCACCACTTAATGGTGCATCAGGATTTGTCTCAGTAACTTTTTCATTGCTGAATTAGGATACCCAACATCCACACTTTAAGGGAGAAAAGATTTTAGCTCACATTTTCAGATAATTGCAGTCTGTTCCTGGGTTGGGGCCACTGGTGGAAGCATATGATAGAGGCAGCTCCTCATGGCATATCAGACAGAATCTATGTCAGAGAGGTTGGAGCAGAGTTGCCCCAGTGATCAGCATGGGGCTTTTGGAGGACACTCCAAATCCTAGCATTGTGTGTGTGTTTGTGTGCATCCATGCATGTCCTTGGAGTACCGAGGATTGAACTCAGACCCTTGTGTATGCTGGGCAAGCACTCCAACAGTGAGCAACTGAGACAGTTACCCAGCTCTAAATGTTGTCATTCTTGTGATAGAATTATTCATATATCTAGCTGTGGAGTTTATAGCAGAGCTATGTCTGGTATTCATATAACATCCTTTGCATGCTTCTACTGTAGCACGCACCACGCTGTATTCTACTTGTTAGGCCATTTTTTCCTACTAGTGTAAGCCTGTCAAAAGTTAATAACTCATTTTCCTCATATTCAGTACCTGGCATATATCAGACACTTTATAATTTGAATAGAAAAGAACGGAAACATAAATATGCTGGTTAGAATTCAAGAGAAAAGATAGGGTTAAGAGATATCAGCATAAAATAGAAAGATATTACTATGTTAAGTAATGAGATAGCAGTGGAAAAAGAGGAACGAGGATGGAATTTCAATAGTAGGCAGAAGGAAGTGAATCCAAACGAGGACTTAAAGAAAAAAAGTAATCAGAGGTAGAAAATCAAAAAGCTAAGAATCTCAGAGCAAAGAAATGGTCATCATCTTCATGTAATCAATTAGGTAAAAATAAGAGGAAAATAAAGAGAGTTTTTTGGGTCTTGGAATTTTGTGTTGTTTTTTAACAGAAGTAGTTAAGCATGAGTTTGTTTGAGAAGCATGGAAGCCATTAGTTTTGAGAGGGACTGTTTAATGGTAGTTGAGGAGTCCCATCAAAGTGGTGGAGATTGAAGCAGTTATAATAGTTCCTGAAGAATGTCTCAGGTAAACCAAGAAAATAGAATTAATTTTGAAAAAAAGATCTGGACTAGTGGTTAGGCACTAGCTCATTTTTTCTCATCATTCACAATTTAAAACTAAATAGGGTCTGAAGGAATGGCTTAGTGGTTAGTCAGGCAC
Organism: Ctenodactylus gundi; assembly: GCA_004027205.1. Taxonomy (NCBI): domain Eukaryota; kingdom Metazoa; phylum Chordata; class Mammalia; order Rodentia; family Ctenodactylidae; genus Ctenodactylus; species Ctenodactylus gundi. Next base: position 385,449 of record PVKB01001003.1, on the reverse strand, counting down.
TAAATACTCAGGTTCTATTCCCCAGTGCCACATAAGCCAGGCATAGTGGAACATGCCTATAATCCCAGCACTCGGGAGACTGAGATAGGATTGCTGTGAGTCCAAGGCCAGCCTGGGCTCCATAGTAAGTTCAGGACCACCCTGTGTTAAAAAAAAATTCTAAATAGATCACGTATTAGGAGGTAGTTTTTGTTTCTATTAATTGCACAATATGAAATCCATGATGCCTCAACTTCATTCTTTGTTACTGGTCAGAAAGATGTTATTAACTAGAAACAGTACAAATTTCTACTGGAGTCTATCCCCACTCCCCCCCCCCCCAAAAAAAAAAAAAAGTTCAAGTTTCTAAAAAAGTGAACATTAGTTATTCAGGAGACAGCTGTTTTTGAGAGACTTTCAAAATCCTATTGCTGGGCCTGTTAGCTCAAACCTGCAGTGCGAGCCTTAGGAGGCTGAGAAAGGTGTATCACAAATTTGATCCCCACTTGGGCAACGTAACAACTTACTTAGCAAGACCCTGTCTCAAAATATAAAAGTTAAAAAATGGGCTGGGATGTGGCTCAGTATGAAGGCCATGGGCTAAAACCCCCAAACCCCAGAAAAACAAAACAGTACAAACAAACATCTTACCACAGGCAGGATTTTTTTTTTTCCCCTACTTCAGTCTGCATTGACTTGGTGTAGCTTGGTAAGAATTAATATGAATCTTAAATCGGTAAGACTGAAGTGCAATTCTTGTGTGGTCTTTTGCAAAGAATATAGTTGAGCATAAAATTGTCACTTAATAGCACAGACCACTGAGTTTGGGAGATAAGTTTATGAAATTTTGGTAGCATGAGACTAATTTTCGGTTAGAATTCCCAATAACCTTTTGTATCTCAGTAAAAATAAAATAATGAATGGTATGAGTAATGAAAAGTATAGTGTAATTGAACTTGGGGTGTGATTCAGGATGCTGCATAAGTGAACAAAATGCTTTCTAATGACTGTATTAAATGAGATGTAGAGAAGGATTAACATTCTTGAACATATATTCACCAGCATGGCATCTTGTCAGCATGTCCCAAGGGTCTAAATTCAATCATTTCCATACAAAAGACAAACTGTGAGTGCCTACCAGATGTCAGAGTGTTCATATGTATATTGTTTTGCCTAAAATGGAATAATTACTCTTATTCTGAATTTTACAGAATCGTAAGGATGATAAAGTGAGATAATGTGTTTATCTTATTCTTTGTATTGTACACAGATAATGTATTTTAACTCAAAGTATTCCTTTACATTTTGTAGATGTGTGAATTAAAATGTGAAATTAAAATGCAAAATCTGTATGTTTTTCCCCTAAATTGGATTATGTTAATCAACTAATATCTATTAGATTCTTTCAGTTAGAAGTTTTGAAGAGCTTTAACTATTGGATGTTTATAATTCTTTGTTAAATGTTATCACATATGTGTAGCACTTAGTAATACTTTTTTGCAGTAGCTATATGCATTAAATAGTATAGCATTTTCTCTTACAGGAGCTGAGGCTCAGTGGAAATGGTGTATATAGTTAACTAGTGTAAAAGCAGTGTTTTGGTTAGGGATGGAACCCAGGGCTTCTTGCATGCCAAGCATGCGCTCTACCACTAACCTTACCTTTTCATTTGGTGGCTCTTTCTCTTTTTCATTTTTGTTTTTTTTTTTCTATTTTTTACCAGCTTCTATGTTCCAGATATCCTGGATTTTAAATATGTAGTAGTTAAACACAAAAGTGGAGCTTAGTTTTTTGCTTATATGATAACTAAATGACTAAAAAGTATGTCAAATGGTGAGAGGAGCTTTGGAAAATGGTGGAAAGTGGCAGCGCTGCATATTTAGAGGAAGTGAGCACATTACTGTATATGGAAATTGGAATTATGGACCAAGGATGCAGAATCAAAATTGGGGGCTTCTTTTAACTGATGTGAGTAGGAATTAAAGCAAAATTAGTTCTTAGGGTTTGAAGATAGGGGTTATGAATCTCTAGAATATTGCCAAAAGTATACATAAAAGTTTTTTGGTGATCAGGGAAGGAGGGATCTTCCCCGTGGAGTTCAGACTCTTTGTTTATGTCCGTGAAAGTCAGAGAAAAGAAGTCCTATTGTGTAATTTTTTTTTTGTTTCTTCCAGTACTGGTTAGTGTTTTGATAAGCTTCATTCCCACTGAATGATTCAGTTACTTTCAGTTGCCAAAACAAACAGTAAAGAATCTTATAAAGTATATTTTCCAGTCACCTCCTCAAAGAAAATAGGTTAAACTTTGAGGCTGCCAAGTCTTAGTTTCATATTGTGAATTACTAAAGTATATTTTAAGTCCAGAGTATTTTAGAAAGTTGTTGGTATCTCTGAGTACATTTTAGACAATTTTCTCAGGCCTTCTCTTTTTCTAATATTAACTGCATTATAAACAATGAATTAAAGACTGACTGAGCGTGAAAACCTACCTTAAAATACAAGTTCAAAGAGAGATAGAGGGCGGAAGAGAGAAAATGAGAACAAATGAGATCAAGTGCTCCATTACTCATTACTGAGTGTTTAGGAACAAGGCCCAAACTTATGGCATTAGATAGGTGTCATAATTTAATATAGTGCAGCTTTTGGAGTCATAGATAACTGTATTCAGTTTTTATCTTTGCCTCTAACCAGTTATATTACCTTGAACAAGTGCTACCATATTTCTAAGCCTTAATTTTCTCATATGTGAAATAGAGATGTAAAAATTAGGTAAGGTACTCACCATCAAATTATAAAGTAGACTTTATAAAAAATCAAATGTTAAATGCTACGTAAATAGAAATAAGAGCAACTGTTCATTTGACTTTGGAATGATAATGGGTGAGCAAACTGAGAAGACTAGCAGAGGAATTTTAGATCAAGTTGGAGGTGATCAGATACAGAAATAAAGAAAACACTCTGAGAAGAGAATCTTATAAGGGCAAATACCTGACAGTATTAAAGTATATATATCTTTAGTAAATGTTCGTGTTAATTCCTCTCCTAGTATACTCCTACAGTTTTCGATACCCTAATCAGTACCTGTTAGCCTGTGCAGTTTGCCTATTCTCTACTAAACTTTTTTATTGTGGTCTGGAGATGGAACGTAGGGGCTTCACTCTGAGCTACATATCCATCCCATTTTTCTCATTTTAATCTTGAGATAGAGTCTATCTAAGTCACTAACTTGTCCAAGCTGGTCTTGAATCTGCTGTGCTCCTGCTTCAGTCTCCCTAGAATGTTGAGATTACAGGTTTGCACCACCAAGTCCACATTTCTTTAATTACAATAACTTGTTCTCTATGTATTACTTGCTCAGTAAGTATTCATTGAATAGATAAATTAAAAACATTTTTTAATTTTTCAAAAGACCTTCCCTCTACACACACAGATACATGCACGCACGCACGTTCTCTCTCTCTCTCTCTCTCTCTCTCTCTCTCTCTCTCTCTCTCTCTCTCTCTCTCTCTCTCTCTCTCTACTAGGGATTAAACCGGGAGTGCTGAACTACGTCACCTGCTTATTTTTTTAGTTTTGAGACAGGGCTCACTTAAGTTGCCCAGGCTGGCATCAGAATTGGCGTCCTCATGCCTCAGGTTCCTGAGGAAATGGGATTATATGCTTGGCTCAGAAGACCATTTAAAAGTATTTTTGAATACTGTATTGTTTATTTCTTTAGATTTGTTCTTATTAAATGTAGACCCCCTGAGAGCCTGTAGGCAGGGGAATTAGTTTAAATAGAAAGCAGTAGAAAGTCCAAAAGTTTAGTCTCAGTGGTCATGAACTAGTTAAATGACCTTGTATTTTCTTTTGGGATTTACATTTTTTTTCTTCTTGACAGTATTAATGATTCCTAAAATTTCTTTCAACTATAATACTCAGAAATTGTGTAATTCCTCCTCTCTAGTGTTTATATGTGAGCATTAGGCACATAGTGTATACTCAATATATTAATATGTTTCATTAAAAATCTTAAGCATAGGTTAAGACATTGTAACTGGAGAGATTAAATACACTTTCAGAACCCTGTTAAGGTAATGAACAAAATGCTGTTGCTTAAGTGGTTAGGATTCTCATTATCTCATTATGTATGTATGTATGTATGTATGTATATAATTATTTTTGAGTTTTAGCACCAAATGGAAACATTGCCACAGAGCATGTAGAACCAGGTTTCAAACTGGTAGATAAATTTGAGTTTTGCTAAAGTAGTTAATAATGTGGAGTGCAAAGACTTTACTTCTCTCTCTTTCTCCATCTCTTTTCTTTTTTTCTTTCTCTTTTTTTTCCTTGAGGGAAAGTCTCTATGTAGTCCAGCCTGGTCCTGAACTCACTGTGTATCCTGGGCTGTCCTCAGTCCTCCTGCCTCTTACAGTCATTCACCACCATGCCCAGCTACTCTTTGTGTGCTCTGGAATTGAATCTAGGACCTTGTTAGGGAAGTGTTTTAACCCCTGAGCTGTGTCTTCAGCCAACAGCATTTTCATAAGTGATACAGCTTTATACTTTTACCTGGGAATTTGTGACATGAAGCTATTGGATAATGTTTGTATTAAGTTAAATTCTCAGATACTGGTGTGGAAGGATAGTTTTTAATGGACTCCTGATTTCTTGCTATGCAGGTTATTTTCATAGCTTTAGAATATTTGCTTTCTCTCCTTTGATTTACTCTCCATTGGGTATTAATGTGAAGTTTTACTTGTCAAACCCATGACAGTAGTTTAAGTATTGATAACAGGAAAATCTTAGTTGTTAAGCATTTACAATACCAAAGGCATTCATTTTATTTGTGTATTTCACAAAATAAGGATACAAAACTACTTTAGTACTCCATTGCTTTTAGAGAACAAGACTAGAGTTGCAACCTGTGCCAAAGAAATCACTCTAAGGAAGCTAGGTTATTCTGAAAAGCTATATTTTACTTATCCAAAGCCAGAAATATCTTGAAGCCAGGTGTGGGGGCACATGCTTGCAATCCTAGTCCTTGAGGAGCCTGTGATCGAAGGATCTCAAGTTGTGCAGAGGCTGGACACCTTAGCAGTTTGGAGAGACCCTGTCTGAAAATAAAAAAATAAAATACTTCGTTGGTATAGCTCAATGAAAAGACTCTGAATTCAATTGTTAATGAAAAACCACGCACACACAAGCATAAAACTTGAACCTAAATACCATAAAATTTCCTTATTATCAGAATAGAGAGCATAGTGAACATTCTGGGAAAATATCTGAATTATTTTTTAAAAGCTTTTACATATGTGTTTTCTAAGAATTAGAACATAATTGAATATCTGGCAGACAGTCTATATGAGTATTTTTATGATTTTTGTTTTTCAGGCATTTTAAAAATATTTAACCATTCATGAGTTGAACCTCACTCTTGAGTTATGGATGACAAAGCTTCTGTTGGAAAAATCAGTGTCTCCTCAGACTCAGTATCTACTCTTAATAGTGAAGATTTTGTCTTGGTTTCCAGGCAAGGAGATGAGACACCATCTACAAATAATGGAAGTGATGATGAGAAAACAGGACTCAAGGTAAAACTTTATGAACCAAGTTTATTATTGCTTGTCCATTGCAAAACGCGGCCTTAGTAGAAAAGGGATATTCAGGTAAAGTGAGAACATGGAATTCATAGGCTTTTAGACAATTTTTTATATTTTCTGTGTACACAAAGTAAGAAATTGATAATTTGCTTAAGTATTTTCACTTTGATTTCTTCTCCTAAATTTTCTACTACCTCTGTCAAAACTACTGGTTAAAGTACAAACATGTGTAATGTTAGTAGTATTTTCACTTTCCCGTTTAATTAAAGGCACTTCTTTTGAGCATAATGTCTCCACTGTAAAGTCATAGGTCATCTGTGCCATTTATAAAAATAAATGTAGGAATACTGAAACAAAACTTTAGTTTGTACTTGACCACTTTGATTTATTTTTTTAGCCATACTTTATTATTGTTGTGTTGTTTATAAATAAGCAGATTAGCTATTAAAGTTGTCATTTAAAATATAAATAATTTTAAAAATTTAATACTTGTTTATATCTTCATTCAGGAAATGTTTATTGAGTAATGACTTTGTGCCAAATATTATTCTAGGTACTCGTAATATAATGGTGAACACCACAGGCAAAGCTCCTGTGCTTTTTGAGCTTTTATTCTAAAGGGGAAGCAGACTCTTGAGCAAATAAGAAAATAAATGTCTGATAAGTTTTCGTGCTGTAAAGATAAAGCATATGTAAATAAGGAATGAATGACCTTATGAATATGGTTAGTTGACTTTTAAAATTTTTGGCCAGAATTTTGAAAACATTCACAAATGGACTGGGGGGGAAATGAAAATAAATAAATAAAGAGCAAAGGCAGGAGATATTTTAGAAGTCTTGAGATGACCTGTAAGGTGAAGCTTGAATGAAATGAGCAGGAAAACAATGGAGAAAACTCGGAAAAGAGCGTTCCAGAGGAAAGAAGAAATGCAGAGTACCTAAAGATAAAGGTTACAGCAGATTGAACAAAATCAGTGACTGGCAGGGACTGGATCCTCTGGAACTGTGTGGAACTTAATAGGAAATATAGTCTTGTTGTAAATGCAAAGGGGGTAAGTATTTGGAGAGTTTTTTTATTTTTTTAAGAATAGTAATAGTTTATTGAGGGATTCTTGAATTAAGGAATATCCTTAAAAGTTCCACAGTTATACGAAGTCCTTTGCATAGATTATCTCATTTAATTTTACATGATAGGTTTTATTTGGCTATTAAAAATAAGATTAAGAAGGGTATATAACTTGTTGTTTTTGGCTTACTTATTTACATATCATCTCCCTTTTCCCATTCCCCCCACTTCCCTTTCTACAATGTTCATCTTCTATATCTTTTACATTTTTTATGGTTTAGTTTTCTCATCTTAGAGAAGCCATATGATACTTAACTTTCTGAGTCTGATTCATTTCACTCAGCATGTTCTCCCTGACCATCCATTTACGTACAAATGGCTATTTGGAGAGTTTTGAGTGGGGTCATGACCTAATTGATATTTTCAAACACTCATAGACTTCTAATATCCAACTCCAGCTAAACTGGTGACCATTGAAAAACAACTACCACCACCAACAACAAAATTACATTGAAAGTCTCTGGAAATGTTCTGAGGGAAGTATAGCAAGTAAAAAAGTATTTATTCAAGAAAACTTACTAAAATTTAGTAAAACTACCATGAATCAGCATCATTTGAACCAAGACCTACTCCTTTCTTCCTTTGTTGCAAAGGACTGTACATACTGGTGTGGTCAAGAAAACCGTAGCTCCCGGTTCCCAGTTCTCCTTGCTCTCAGTTCAGCACCTCCAAGTTCACCAGCTGTCTTCTCAGAAAAAACAGTACCCGGCATTTCTTAACTTGCCTCTATCTGTGTATTGTTGGCCAAATGTGACTAAGAAGGATTTACTTTTTCAGCACATTCCCTGCTACTGGAACAGAGGTTCTACTTTAGGTACAGTATTAAAGCTGTAACATCACTCAATAAGAAGTATGCCATTATTTCCTCTCCTAGTTCCAGGGCCATTGATAAGAGATTTTTGCCTATAGGGAAAAGCAGTCATTATATGCCCAGCTCTTAACCACTTTATACAGTAAGAATTCAAGCCCAAAGTTACCCTCAAAAACAGTGGAGGTTAGCCATAGTTGGTGGTTACTCTTGTAATTCTAACTACTCTGGAGACTGCAGCAGGAGGATCTTATGTTTGAGACCAGCCTGAGCAACTTGGCAACAACCTTCTCAAAATAATGAAAATGCAGTAGGTATAGCTTAGTACAAGGACCCGGATTCAATCCTGACTATTCCCTAAAGGATAAAAAAAAGTGGAGGTTATAATGAATGTTAATTGGGACAAAGTTGGTTTGGTGATTAGACATTTGGGCTTAATTAAATAGACCTACTAGTTTGTCTGAGAAAATCGGAAAGACAGGACTTGGAGGGTTCAAAACAAATCTAAAAGTTGACCTCTGGTAGTCCCTTCAGAAGAACCCAAATTTGAATAATTTGGTCTCCGTGTAGTTCATATTCCAGTGTAATGTTGAAATCATTACAAAAATCAGTCAGTAATTAATGGGGCTAAAATAAACAGGTATGATTAGAGAAACTGAGAAAGACCTGCAAAAACATTCTTAGCATTGAGTGATAGTGACAACTCCAGATATGATCTCTCTTGAGGAGTAACGTTAGAAGTTAACACTATGTATAGGCGAATATAATCAAATCAACTCATATATAAACATATAAACAAGAAGTTCTAAAGTGGTCTATCTAGTGGAGAATCTAGAGTTAAGTATAACATACTATGTAGATATCTAGTGCCCCACAAAAAATTATGAGACATTCAAAGAAAGAAAATATCCATGTATTGAAAAAAGAGCAGGTAACAAATTTACTGAGTAACCAGCTGGATTTAACATACAAAATTTTCATGAATATATTCAACAACCTAAAGGGTAACATGCCTAAGGAAAAGGAAGATGTGATGACAGTGACATCAGCTAGACAATATCAATAAGGAGACACAGTTTTTAAAAAAGTTATATATAACCTTTTGTGTCCCTTCCCACCTTCTCACCTCCCCTTTCCCTTACCCTCTCCACAAAATCCGTTTTCTTACTTTCTGCTGTACTATTAAATTTTTTAATGGTTTGGTTTTCTCATAGTAGAGAAACCATATGATATTTAACTTTCTGGGTCTGAGTCATTTCATTGAGCATAATGGTCTCAAGGTGCATCCATTTTCCTACAGGTGACTCAATTTGTTTTTCTTAATGGCAGTGTGGTATTCCATTGTGTATATATACTACATCTTATTTATCCAGTCATGTGCACTCGGGCATATTGGTTTCTTCCAAGATTTGGCTGTTGTAAATTGTGCTGGTATAAACATGGGTATGCTTGTATCTCTAGGTATGATGTCTTTACTCTTAGGGGAATATAGATACCCAGCAGAGGCATAGCTGGATCAAATGGAATGTCAGTTTTCAGTTTTCTTCTTTTACTATGAGTTACACTATTATAGGGCCATGACATAAATTTCTGGGTGTCAGTCATTTCTGTGGCTGTCCTATTGCCATGTCTACTTCCCATGATTCTGTTGTTCAGGAACTTTGTTTTAAAGGTATGAGAATCTTATAAAACACCAAATTACCTCTGCCAGCAACGAGACTTGCCGTGGCATATCATAATGAAAATCGCTGAGGTTAAAGAATAGAATAGAGAATATTAAAAGCAGCAAGAGAAAAACAGTCACTATTTTATCAAGGCAAACCCATTTGAATTACCACAGATTTCTCAGTGCAAATTTTAAAGGCCAGGACAGCCTGGAACAAAATCTTTCAAGCTTTAAAAGACAGTAAGTGTCAATCAGGTTCTTGTATCCAACAAAATTATCCCTGAAAATTGAAGGAGAAGCAAAAGTTTTTCATCACCAAGAATCCCTAAAGAAATATGTGATCCAGGAGCACAGCATTACAGAAAATACTTAAAGGAGTCTTTGAGAGAGACAGAGAAAAAAGCTGCGCCAAAGAACATAGAGGAAAGGAAAAGTCTAAAGAGATAGTGTAACAAAATATAGACATCAATCATTGGATTGGTAGCCCACTAAAGCAGTACCGGCTTTCTCATAAAAGCTGTGAAACCTCCCAATATTTTTATTAGTACATCCATTTACAAAACAAAATTATATTCAACATGAGGAATTGGTATAAAATCTTAATCTGTGAAACTTTTGATGTGTATGATGTATATAAATATTTAGCTGCGCATGGAGCGGGCAGAAGCCAATGGTTTTGATTTGGGATATTATTAGTTCTGTGAACAGTAAGAGTTGGTAAATAAGTGGTTCCTGGGGTTTTTTCCCTGAAGCGTTCATTGAGCTGTAAAGACAAAAGATTAGATAGCTTTAGTTTCCTGAGTAGAAGTCATTCAGCTGTTAGTTCAACTTGTGACTCTTGAATTTTATGGCTCAATTTCATACTCCGAATCTAAATTTGTAATAATCATCTTACTCATTTCTTCCTCTTTCTCTTTGGAAAAGAGCTCTTAAAACAATTCTGAAGTAACTAAGTATGCCATTATATCTGTTGCTGCACACACATTGGAGTATTACTCTGTCATTATCAATGACACTTCTGAGTCATTTTTAGGAAAATGGATGCACTTTGAGACCATGATGCTCAGCAAAATGAATCAAACCCAGAAAATTGAATAGTATATGGTTTCTCTAATATGAGAAAACCTACCAAAAATAGGAGACATGGAAAATAGTAAGAAGATGGACTTTGTAGAGAAAGGAAAAGTGGGGCTGAGAAGGTGGGAAGGAGAAAGGGAGATGATGCTTTAAAAAAAAAATGAAATGGGGTGATAATGGGAGTTAGGAGGGAAAGGGATGTTGCAGGAAAGTAAAAAAATGGGAAAGGGAAGGGATTGTGATTTTTGGCATGATATATATGTGCACAAAATACTCAAGTTCAATATAAACATGTATTGTACATATGTTAATAACATGGGAAAAAATAAAAGTCTAGATGAGAGGTTTCTTTGAACAGGTATGGTGTGTAGAGGAAACCAAAATTTTCAAGTTCTGTTCTGGGGGTTGGCAGTGAGGGAGGGTCTAACAGCCCAGGCATCTCTGAGGTGTCTTGATGACACCCAGCTCCCTCAGCAGAACTCTAGCCAGTCCTGGTTTCCATCTCCTGATGGTGGGACTCTCCACTCTGGGAGAGGTGCTCCCACTACACCTGAGGTGTTTGGGGAATCATCAGCAGCCTCGTGTCCTCTCCACAACTGTCTCTTGTGCCACTTTCTCCGGTCTTTAAAAGTGACCCCAGAAATCCTGATGTGCTCTTCCTGAACCTGTTTTTTGTCTAAACAGTTAAGTCTCAGGCTCTTTTTTTTTTTTTTTTAAATATCTTCTGCTCATGTCACTGTGTTATGGCTCCCGAGCACTGTTTTTGGTCTAGATTCTGGGAAGCCTTTTCTAGGGGAAGCTCACATTGCATTTGCAGTTTGTACTACCTTCAGGCTTATTTTTCAGCCTGAGGCTACCAGCTGCTGTGAGTTCCCACTTCCCGATCCATACTTAATCTTGGTTTGGGGTTCTAGGTTTGAGGTTCCAGGCGCCGAGCTTTCCCCCATCTGCAGATGCCAGCGGCTCGTGGCCACTCTTAGTCGGTCTGAGGTTGCTTCCTGGGCTGCTGCTTTCTTCCACTTCCAATTTTTCTTTGAGATTTCTGATCTTCCTGTGGCCTCTTTTCAATTTTGGGGGCGCTCAGGTCTTTCCTAGCTAAGTTGAACTGACAGTTTTTAATTATAGCCTCAACTTTTTAAGTGAGTCCCTGAAGAGACATTGCATAGCTATGTTACTTGGCAAATTTCTTTAGAGATTCTTGGTCATGAATAATTTTAACTTCCCTTTTGTTTTTGAGGGAGAAACTGGTGGATGCAACAAACTGGGTTAACACTTGCTGTCTGTTAGAGTTTGAAGATCTTTCTCCAGGCTGTCCTTGTATTTTCCCCGTCCAGCTGACCATAAACCCCTTTGAGGTATTTATCTTGGCTCTCAGACAAAGACTATGAATGTTGTTTGAGGGTACGTTTATGAACTAGTATTTATTTTCCAGTTACTTCGTTAGAGGATATTTTGAGCTCCTTTTAGTTTTCTTCCAGGAATCAAACTGATGTTTTTTGGAAGAAAGTTGCCATTATGTTGTCATGACACAACTCTTCAAATGTAGAATACTGATAGGAGCAGAATTGTGTGAGAACATAATTGTTGACTGAAGAAAAACAAGATTTCATTGAGAGGAAACAGTTGAGCTGAGTGAAGTCTTGAAAACTTACTAGGATTTTGTGTACAAAACAACTAAGTTTGTAGCTTGTAATGAACTAGAAGCTTGAAAGGGCCTAGAATCAAGAAGACTAGGAGACTACGGCTTACAGATTGTGTCTGCTTTTCTTTGTTTTCTAAGATGCAGATAGCATTTATCATTTGTTTCCCCAGTATTACCAGTAGTACATGACCTACACAGAAAATTAGACTATAAAAAAGTAAATAAAACTCATCTATAATCGCTACCTAATGAAACAGTTATAGGTATTTTATGTCCTTTAAGGATGATTTCACAACCTTCTGTTCTCCTCCTCTTTGCGTCTTATTATTTATTTATTTATTTTAGACAGGGTCTCACTCTGTAGTCCAGGCTGGTTCTGAACTCACTAAGAAGCCCAGACTGGCTTTGGACTCTGGACAGTCCACCTGCCTCAGCCTCCCAAGTGCTGGATTTCAGATGTGTGCCTCCACACCCAGCTTGTGTGGTGGTGGGAAGTTGAACTCAGATACTGAGAACTTGCGTAGCGCTTGCTAGACAAGTGCTTTAATGGCTGAACTATTCCTCCATCCCTTCTTTGTATTTTAAATTAATGTTAATTTCTTATGATAATTTTTTATGTGGTTGTCTTTGGTCTTACAGTAAGATAAAAAAACCTAAACAGCTACAGATTATACAGTGAAACATCTAGTGATTTTATTTTTTGTGATTACAGCATGAGTGTGTTTCCAGATTTGAACTTAGTATCTCGATATTCATATTGAACCTTTGGTTCATTTTGTGCTTTGGTTTCAGGTAAAACTTCTTTCAGTCATTACTTCTTAATGGTTCAGCTTTTATACAGAAAATGAGCAGAATTACTCAGTTTGAACCAATTTTATATTTACTGCACCAGGATGAAAGTCTGAGTAACTGCTGATTATCAGGGAATTTGTTTTTAACTCTAATCATCTAAGGATTTCTCAAGGACAAAATTGTTTTTTAAAGGATGCTCTCTTGAAAACCTTAACCTTCTCCAGAATACAGAATTCCACATTGCCTAAAGTAGCTTTGTATGACGGGGTCTTAGTGAAGGTAGCTTGTATTGTAGAATCAAAAGGAAATGAGCTATAAAGTTAGAAGTAGAAAATGGAGAACAGGAAATGACTGTGGATATTGCTTTTGAAATATTTTGTCTTTTGTTTCCATAAATGTAGTTTTTCACAAGGAAATAAGACTTGTAGCCAATTCCACCATACAAGTTATTACCTTTTTTGATATATTTAAACAGGCCATATGTTACTCTAATAATGCTGCTTTTGCAGCTGGATACTAGGTGTATTCTTAGAGTTCTCTAGAAAATGAAAAATGCCTTCTTTTTAAAACTATTTTTTATAAACTGTTTTTTCTTCTCCAAACCTTGAAGCTAGTAGATTTTTTACTAGTTCATTTGAAAGAACTGAAAGTGGAGTGAAGGATACTAACACTTGCATGGTTACTAATTGGTAAGCACTGCCATTTGAGGATTAAATGAGGTGATCCCAGTAAACACCACATGATGCAGTGCCTGAAATATATATTGAAATAAGTAGTACCCAAAAATCACATTACTGTTACTCATCATACTCTTATAATAGTTCTATGAGTTGACATCCTCATTTAATAGGTGTGGCTCTTAAAGGTTAATTTGCTCAATCTTAGGATTCCTGTCTCAGCAGTGTCCCAAACCCAGCTCTGTTTTTCTTTGGCGCCCAAAAATGACTACTGTGTTCAGTTCTTAGTCTATAGAATAGCCTCCTGCAGTTACGCCATGTAGCAGTTCTAAGCCTCCACTTTTACTCTTACCCTGCTTTATACACAGTTATGATTCAATTATTCACCAGTCTGACCTTAGAAACTTTTAGTCGTATGTATGCAGTAGCTACTGAATTGTTTTAGGTTATTATTTGCCTTCTCAATTCAAGACTCTTTTCTCAAGAACTATTGCTTTTAATCTGGATTATGTGGAGATGAATGCAAATTAAATTTCTGACACATTTTTGTTATCCATACATGCTAGTAATTGTGCTAAATTACAATAGAAATGTTGCTGAAGTTCAAAATAAAATGTTTTTTGTTGTTGTTGTTTTGTAGCATGCTTTTTATTGTTCTCCAGTATTTTTCTTGTAAATTTCAACTCTTAATTGTACACAGGTCAGAATAATAGGAAATAATGGTGTTTGCTTTTAATTTTAAGTAGGTAAAAGTAAGATCATTCAGATTTATTTTTCTGTAACTAAGTCAAAATTTATACAATATCCAGTATCCAGTTGGAATAAAAATCATATGTGATTTTTATTTTTGCATTTATACAGTTGATTTTTAAAGACATGTATTTTAGATGTACTGTATATGGTTACTTTTTGAAGCTGTAGGGATGTAAAGATGACTTGATAAATAAACATGACTTAAGATATAAATGTCTTTTTGGTCAGCTTTGTTCAAGGTCCAGTTTAAAAAATATTCTCTAAAATAAGTAGTTATGTTAGTAAACATGTATTCTAATTTTATTATCTTTAAAAATGAAGTGATTAAATCACATCTAAAGGGATTAAGATATCCCAGAAGAGGTAACAGAATTTAAGGTTGATCTTAAAGCTTATACCAGGAAAGAACAGTCTTTGCTTTTAATTTATGGTGTTTCCTAGCAAAGTGGATGTGAAGGTTTGGACACAATGAGTTTGAAGTACCTTACTTATTCTCTCTGACATTTAAGGAAGGATACATTGTAGGTAGAGATTTGAGATTATTTGTCTGTTATTGGAAGTAGAGATCATGTAGTAGCTTCTGTAAAGCTAATTCCAAGTCTAAAATTTTGGGGACACTTTTTGGGGGACTTAACAACAGTAAGGAGCTGATTGTTCTCAGATTTCTTCCTTTTTAGAAACCATATTAACTATCTTTTGTTAAGTTTATTAACTATTGCTTACACACATTAAACCCAGTCCTCTTAAGCATACAGTTCTGTGAGTCCTGATGTATGTTAATGTTGATTTATCTACCACCATAATTAAGGTAGAGAAAACTTACGTTACTCCAGGAAGGTCTTTTGTGCCTTGTTCTAGTCCTCTGACCTCTTCCCAGTTCATGTCCACCCAGTGATCTGATTTCTGTCTCTACGGTTTTGCCTATTCCAGAATGCAATTCAGATAGAGTCATATGGAAGCCATGGTGGCTCCGACACCTAAGAGATTAAGACAGAAGGACCACATGTTCAAGTTCCACCAGGGCAACTTAGACCTTGTCTTTGAGACTGGTTTCAAAGTAAAAAAAGATCAGAAATAAAAAAGGCTAGAGGAGAAGTAGTTCACAGTGTGAAAGTTCTGAATTTAGTTCTGCCAAAAAGTGTGTACCCTTTTAATCTGACTTTTTTTTTATTTACATAGACTAATGTTTTCACTGTTCTTGTTACAGTAGTTATTGTGTTTGTTAGTAGTTATTTTTATTGCTGAATAGTATTTTGCATGATGCATATATGACAATTTGATTATACACTCACTAGTTGATATTTAAGTTGTATTTGCTGTTGACCACTATGAATGGTGCTTCTATAAATATTGATAAACCAGTCTTGTGTAGAAATTTTTATTATCTTACTTTTTGTAAATATGTAGGAATGAGTTTTATGTTTATCAACTTTATAAAAGTGGCTAATTTAATTGCATCAGTTTGCATTCCCTCCAGCAAAAATTCGAGTTTTCCATTTGCTTCACATCCCTGGTAACCCTTAAATTGTCAGGGTTGTTTCATTATGTTTTAATCTGTCCTTTTAGGTGTATAGTGGCATCATACTGTAGTTTGAATTCTCTTAATGGCTAATCATGCTATTTCTATTCCTGTGCTTATCTACCATCTGTATTTGTTTGGTGTTGATGAAATGCCCTTTTTTAAAATTCAGATTTAAAGAAAACATTGTATTATGAGAGTTTTCTTTATATTGATTGGTTCAAGTCTGTCTTTTTTCCCTATTCATTGCTGGGACAGAATACCAGATATCTACAACTCATGGAGGAAAAATGTATTTTAGTTTATGGTTTCAGAAGGTCACAGTGCATACATAGGCACATGGCAGTGATAGACCACATGATGAAGGTGCCTCTGGAGAACCGTTCACAGCATGACAGATGAGAAATCATGTAAGGGAAGTAGGGCAGAGCTACCCTCCGGGTCCTGTCCCAGTACTCTGCCCCTTCTGGGTCAAGCCCCAATGTTCTGTTCACTCCAACCAGACCCTACCTTTCAATAGCAGATTGGTGTTTTACAACAATGCCCTTGGGAGGCACTCCAGATCCAAACTATGTTCTGTCCCTGTACCCCAGTAGACTCATGCCTACCTCCTTATGCAAAATGCATTCAGTCATTTTCTAAAGAGTTGCCAAAGTCTTAGCAGTTTCAATAACAAGTCCAAAGTCATCTCTGAGACACAAGGCAAATTCTTAAGCTGTGAGTTCCCATGAAAATACTAGTTAAAACACTTCCAACATAACAGTGGCACAGGGTAAATATTTTCATTCTAAGAAAGAGAGGAATAGGAAAATAGAAAGTAATTGGACCAAAACAGGAGTGAAACCTAGCAGGACAATAGCCAAATCTAGCAGTTGTATTAAATTCTATAGGTCTATATCCAGCACCCCATGTAAGTTGTGAGATGTGAGTTTCAAAGGGCCTGAGTGGCCCTAGCCCAATGGCATTGCCTCTAGCTATAGCTTCTCCTTTGGGCTGGTTCTGTTCACAGCCTGTAGCCTTTCTCAATGGACAATCTCTGTTTCTCTCATCTCCACATTTCTAGGGTCTCCACTGCACCTTTGGCCTCTTAAGATGTCATGCATTGCCTTCCAAGGGCACACTTCCAGGCCTTCAAGGCCTTCCTCTGAAATGTGGGTGGAAGCTTCTGTGACACCCACAAATTTTGTGTTGTGCAGGCCTGTATAATCAGCACCACATGGTTGTCACCAGGGTTTGCCACTGGCTTGAGCACTTAGACTGATCTCTTTGGACAATTGCTACCAAGGTCTCTGAATTCTTAGATGCTGAATTCCAGCAAACACTTTTCTCGTTGGCCCTATAGAATGCCTGGGGTACTCTTCTCAGAGAAAGATCTTTTTCTTCTCCATCCTTTAATTAATAAAGGGTGAGGTCATGTTGGTCCCTGATACACTCTTAAGATGTCTTTTATAGTCTTGCTTCCAAGTACTTGACTTTTAAAAATGCTGATCTCTTTAACAACCATGGGCTCTTTTCCATTTTCTCTGGCTTCTCCAAGTAGAGATGGCTAAAGGTTACAAATAATACCCATGTTACAGCCTAAACATTGCATTGCCTTGAGAGTTCCTCCATTCGATGAAGACTACCCCGTTAATCTTAGTTTCAGCCAGAGTCTTTGGGAAAAGGTAAAAAGCTAACACAATCACAATTTTTGCGAGAGGGTTACTTGTATGGTTTGTGAACCACTTGCCAAGAAGTCCAGTGTCCCATGTGACACCTCTTGAGCCTATCCTTTAAAATCCATGCATCTTTCAACAGTCTATCTAGTCTTCTGAATCTCCCAGCAAACTTGGTTCACAGCATCCTAATGCCTCTCCATCTGGCATATTCAAATCTTTCCAGTTGCAAAGACTTCTGAATCGTAACATTAGGTACTAAAAGTCATAACAATGACTCCACTTCTCTGGTACCAATTTCCTGCTTAGTTACTTACTTATTTCTGGGACATAATATCTAACGTGTATGATTTAAGGAAGGAAAGAGATATTTTAGTTCACAGTTTCAGAAGGTTACAGTCCATACATAGACAGCTGGCAGTGGTAGAAACACACGGCAGAAGTACAGCTGGAGAATTCTTCACACCGTGGCAGATGGGAATCAAGTGAGGGAACAAGAGTGGAGCTGCTCTTCCGAGTCCTGTACCAGTAATTCACCCTCTGGGCCAAGCCCCAGTGTTTTACCTCCTCTGAACAGGACCCGCATTCCAACAGCACATCAGTATTTTACAATGTCCAGATACATGAGGCTTTTGAGGACATTCCAAATCCAAACCATAACAAAGTCCTTCGTGAGATACATGAATCACAAATATGTCTTCAATCTCTGTTTTGTCTTTATTCTCTAAATTTTTTTGAGGTGGAGGGAGAGCTGTGCTGGGAATAGAACCCAGAAACTTCTGCATGGTAGGCGGTTGCCTTGCCATTAAGCCATACCCCTCACTCTAGCCCTAATTCCATTATTTTTTTGAGCAAAAATTTTTAAATCTTTTTTCTCAAGATTTAAAAAAAATGTTTCTGTCACCACTTTTTATTCCAAATTCAGTTCTCTTTACCTCTTAAATTTGTGGCCTCGATAACATGACTGAGCACTGATTGACGAGTGAAGGAGACTTGTTCTTGGTCAAGAATAAGAGAATTGGGAAATAAACTTGAAACTCAACTTCTCCAGCTTTATGAGTGGGAAGGTTGTATGTGTGTGTATGGTAAAAAAAAAACAAAGGATGGGAGATCAGCTAATGAAAGAGGAATACTCACTGTCTTAGCTACTTTTTCATTGCTGCCACTCAATACCTGACATCCACAACTTAGAGAGGAAAGGTTTATTGTAGCTTACAGTTTCAGAAGGTCTCAGTCTGTTCACAGGTAGATGGCTGGAAAATGGTGGAATCAAATGGTAGGCCACAGCTAGGTAGTGAGCTATAACTGTCTGGAGACAGTGATCCTCACAGCGAGGTGGAACAGGGAGAGACTGGGAGGAAGGGCTGAACCAGCACCCACCCCTGCCAGCCAGGCGCCACCCACCAACCTTACACAGTATCACAGGAACATGAGCCTTTTGGGGGACACCTCAGATCCAAACCGTTACCCTCATATTTCTTTTTTTTTTTTCCCTGAATTTAAGTATCACCCTTTTTCACTCCTTTTGTGGTTCTTTATGTCATCATTAAAGTTGTCCAGTGTCATGGCACCACCAGCTGACCAGCTTGAAGAGGAAATAGTGGCCTATAGGCATTCTGTCCTTAAAGATAAACATGATTAGGAGAGGGTACCAAGCAGGCACTACAATATTAGGGCAGGGTAACAGTTTATATTTTGGCATTTTAAGAAAACATTGTGTTCTGAGGTCACAGAGATTTCTATTACGTGTTTTCTATAAATTACTTATTTACAATATTAGGATACACTTAAGTGATTTATTTTTGTATACAATATGAAACATTTAAGATTCATGTTCTTCCAGCACCACTGATTACCCCCTCTGTTGTATTACCTGTTGAAAATCATTTTACCATGCATGTTTATTTCTATTTCTGAAGACCGTTCTGTTTCATTGAGATGTTCACCCTTTTACTGTTAGCATACTGACTGACTTCATACCTGTATATGAAACTACATTTTATATTAGAGGTGATCGTAGTATATATTAGGAATGCTGTTGGCTCCAGGAGAAAGAAAGCCCTACTAAGAGTGGGTTTATTTTTCTGCTATAACAAGAAGACTGGAGATAAGCAGTTAC
The DNA here is from genome assembly GCA_004027205.1 of Ctenodactylus gundi. Taxonomy (NCBI): domain Eukaryota; kingdom Metazoa; phylum Chordata; class Mammalia; order Rodentia; family Ctenodactylidae; genus Ctenodactylus; species Ctenodactylus gundi. The sequence continues at coordinate 366,055 of PVKB01001003.1, read as the reverse complement.
TACTTTGTTGAAGTTCTTGTTCATTTGTACTAAGAGTCAACCAACTGTTGCTTCCACTCTAGCCTACAAGTTTTGTAAGTAAAGTTTGCTATGACATATCTAGTCTTCTTTAATGCTTCAGAGGCAAAATATTGCAGTTTCTCTGCCTCTCTATTCCTCCTTTCTCCCTTTCCCTCTGTCCCTACCTCTCCCCTCTTCTTCTCCCTCCTATGTGTGGTTTCTGATACCTAATATACTTACATTCTGGCCCTTTATTGGAAACTTTTTTCAGCCAGTGATCTCCATCATTAAGGACCAAATTTCTTTTTGTTACCCACTCAGTTGATTTTAGCTCAGTTGAATTTGCTGATATCATCTCATAGATGAGAGTTATACTTTCATATTCACATTTGTGTCTTTCTCATTTTTATTTAAATATGTTTGCACTACAAATTTGTTTGCATGTTAATTACATCTAACTTGGGGAATTTGTGCCCACACCTATCACTTTTTGACTACTTTTTTCCCTCTGCTTTTCACTCTTCCACCTCTTTTTCTCCCTCTCATTTAGTGCTGCTTCTGTCATCTGTTTTCTACCCTCTGTTCTTACATTAAGTTCCCACCCAAGACTTACTGTATTGGAGTCTCGTAAGGCCCTCCAGAATGTTTCAAGTGATTCTGATGTAGGCCAGAGTTTGAGAACTTTCAAAGACATCACTGAATGACTCCCAGCTTGGCTGAGTAGGCAAAATTAATTGGTTACTTTTAAAGAAATTAACTTAATTGGTTTAATTATGAGTGTTTTAATGTCACAGGCAGTAATTTGGAAATTGAAGGTTGGCAAATGATTTAGCATGATAATTGTCAAGTACTGTATTTGACCTAATTAAGGTATTTCTTAGGTTGGTACTTTAAAATAGTTATTAAAAATTAATAATTTTGTATGTGCATTTTTCATTTTTCTATCCTGTAAGAAAGAATTAAGGAAATCAAAGACAGTTCTTACCTTTATGAAGCACAAACTAGGGAAGAATGAAGGATAAATGCAAAAGACAAATGCTTAAACAAGTTTTCTATCAGGGGTAGAGGTATTTCTGGGGTTGGTAACTATATTACAGTGTAGGCAACCATTTTCACAAAAAACTTGGGTTTTTGCCTTACCTCATATGCCAAAGAACAAAACAGTACTTCAAAGCATGCAAAATATACTTTCTTCATCTTGTACTTTCATTGATAATTGCTGTTTAGCTATGGAGTCTAATGAGCCTCTCGTTTGCTTTCAGGAAACTGAACTCTAGGTTTCTTCTTTCTGAAAAAAAAAAACAGTTCAGTTTCAGTTGCTCTAGCTGGTAATAGTATTGTTTTCAGTTTTGTAAGAATAAGAAGTTAATTGGAATCAATATTTGGAATCAATATTTATTTTGTCTCCTAGACACAGTAATTTTTTTTTTTTTTTTTGGTAGCGAGATATGCCTATATTCCCAGCACTTTGGAAGGCTGAGTCAAAAGAATCTCAAATTTGGGCCCAACTTGGATACTTTAGTGGCTTACCAAGATCCTATCTCAAAAAAAATTGATTAATTAACATGAAAAGAAAAGGGTTGGGAGCCAGGCCCAGTGGCACAGGCCTTTAAGCTTAGCCCTTAGAGAAACTAAAGCAGAAGAATGGTGAGTTTGAGTCCAGCCTGGGCTTTTTCACAATTTAGACGCTGTCTCAAAATCAAAACTGAAAAATAGGCTGGGGATGTAGTTCAGTATGAGGGCACTGGACTTGATCCTCAGTACCATAAAAAAGGTGTTGGGAGTTTCTAATGATGTAGTCTTGTGAAAGTCCCTGGAAGAATAACAAAACAAACAATAGCACCTACAAGCAAACCTTTTGAGAAAAGAATTTGATTGCACTTTTGCCCGTATACTATCAGATTTAACAGGGAGTTAAAATTACTTGGCCCATTTGTAGTTCTTTTAGCAATAACTCCCAACATTTTGAAATGAAGTTCATAGAAACAGAAGCTGTCAGGGAGGTCAGTGGGTCTTCATTTCTACAGCAGGTGTAGTTGAAGTGTTGGAATGTTCTTAGGAAAATGTCAGCGAAAGACTTGAAACTGTCCCAAACAGAGTTTACACCTAAGAGACTTGAAGTTTATAGAGTTATAAAAGCTTAAAACTAAAATGTGTGAACTGAATTCCTGGGTGGCTCAAAAGTACTTCTGTTACTGGAATTTTGCTTTCTAACCTCTGTTTTCTGGGCTGGCTCATTCTCTTTAACAGTCCCGTATCCTCACCTATTTTAAGTTCTGTAAGGTTTTAGTCTTTAGGAAGCCTTCTCTGTCAGTCTCTTCTCTCTTTCCTCGTGACTTCCTTTTTCTGCATTAATTATTTTGTTAATTTTCCTAGATTTTCATGAATAAATATTGAGTAACAGTATTGGGTTTTGTTACTTGTGATCTTTCTTACCATTTGACCATCTCCTTGCCAACAGTGTGTTAATTTTATTATTATTTACTTCTTTATTGAACTAATAATACACTACTGTGACTCCATAAAAATACTAGATACTCAGTGCTTTTATATACTTATCTCCTCAGTTTTATTCATGTGTCTCAGAACTTTTAAGAGCTTGTTCATGTCAGAACTCTTCCTCACAAATATAGGACATTTGTTTATAGTAATAGTCATAATATACATGTGATTTATTACTTATTAAGTATGTCTGTTGATAATTTTGGGAAGTAAGCACATTTTTTCTTTTAAGGGCAAAAGAATCCACTAAATATACTTCTCTTTAAAAAATATTTATTTTCACCCGTAAAATTACAAATATTTGAATTGTTGTTGAAGACATTGTTGAAAGTATTTACAGCATTGGCAGGCTACCAGGTGTGTTTCTTGGTATTAGTCTCAGACTTGCTGTGCCCTTCTTTATGAATAACTACGAATTAAAAGCGGAGCTACAGCCTTTATGTGTTATAGACCTTGGTTTATTTTAGTTTTTAAAAACATTTAGAAGATACCTTTGTATCAAAAGAAGTGCTAATAATTTTCTTCACAACATAGACTTATTTTAATCAGTATTTTATTTTTTCATTTTGTTGATTGCATGTGTTTGTGATCCTTAGATTGTAGGGAATGGAAGTGAGCAGCAGCTGCAAAAAGAGCTAGCGGATGTGCTGATGGATCCTCCTATGGATGACCAGCCAGGGGACAAGGAACTTATGGAAAGATCACAACTGGATGGTGAAGGAGATGGACCTCTTCCTGATCAACTCTGTGCTTCATCTACTATTAACCCTGTGCCACTAGTAGGGCTTCCCAAACCAGAGATGAGTCTGCCAGTGAAACCTGGACAAGGAGGTTAGGATTGCTGCATTGCTTGCATAACTAAAGGTTATTGTTTTTAATATTTGAGTGTCTGCCCTCAAGAAAAATCTTTTGATACAGATCAAGAAAAAGACTTAAGTTCTCTAGAATTTGATACGCTGCAAGAAAAAAAACCCCTAATTTCTCTAAAATCTGGATCTAGAGAGATGTCAAAGACACACACTCCAATACTGATTTCCCTTTAAATGTTTTTCACTTTTACTGAAGAAAGAAAGAAAAATAATTAAAGCCACTAAGGGAGTCTTTTATATTTTTTTCACAGTATTTATAAAGATTTTCCTAGGAAAGAAGGAATTTGAATGTAATGTTGGAGAAATAGAGGGATGAGATCTGGTGAATAGGTTTTTTGGCTCCAGACCTGTTTAACTGTGTTGGAGTAGTTACCCAATTGGAAAAGAGAGTCTAGAATAAGAGACAGGCATAGAAGAGAAGGCGGAAAAGGGCTGTTAGGTTCATTGGGAAAAATTAGAGTGTTAAAGCTGTAGGTGTTAGTTGGGAAAATGAAAGCAAGGGGATAAAGATAGAGTGGTTAAGATGATGAATAAAAGAATGGTAACAGCAAGTGCTAAGTACTGTAGTTCGATTCCTCAGCACCACATAAGCTGGGCGTGGTGGCGCACACCTCTAATCCCAGCACTCGGGAGGCTGAGGCAGGAGGATTGCCGTGAGTCCAAGGCCAGCCTGGGATCCGAAGTGAGTTCAGGACCAGCCTGGACCACAGAGTGAGACCTTGTCTCAAAAAAATAAAAATAAATAAAAATAAAAGAATGCTAACACTATATCAGAAAGGCAATTCAAAGACTGCATTTTCCAGAGTGGTAAAATATTAAATGTATATTTGACTTAAATATAAGCTACAAAGCTAAAACAAATTTGAAGAGGAGGAAAAATGACTAAGATCTGAATTTCAAGTTACCTTTTGGGTTTGAGAGTTGACTTACAATACCTAAAAATCTTAGTGTTACTGACAGTTCCAGTGTGAGCTTTCTTTCGTGGACATTTCTTTTGAGATGTGGAATATTATTTTAGTACTTAATTTTAGAACCTAAATGTTAACTTACCAAGTTTTACTTACTGTTCATATAAAGACTATCAAAATGAAAACAACCATCTCATTTTTGTCTTTTTCAGATTCTGAAGTGTCAAGTCCTTTTACACCTGTGGCTGATGAGGACAGTGTAATTTTCAGTAAACTAACCTATTTAGGCTGTGCTTCAGTAAATGCTCCCAGGAGTGAAATGGAAGCCTTAAGGATGATGTCCATCTTAAGAAGCCAGTGTCAGATTTCTCTAGATGTAACCTTGTCAGTGCCAAATGTATCTGAAGGAACTGTGAGGTAAGAACAGCCTCTTGAAATCTTTGTAATATAGCTGTTAGATCTCTGATGAATTGGTTTATAAAGAAGCAATAGTGAAATACATAATTATGTTATTCATGTAGTATTTAGTTGTTTTGGACCTGAAATTATCATCTCTTTCAAGGATATGACCATCATGAAAAATAGACACCTGTTTTGTAACAATTTTGTGTACTCTCTGCAACCCATTCCTCTACAGCACATTGGCAATTTAAATACTTTGGAGGATAATTAGCATTAACCATGAGAACCTTCTTTATAAACTTCTATTTTTCAGTTCCCCAATAAAAATATTAGCTTGAAAAATTATTTCAAGATGGAATTTCATGCTGATTTCGGAAATTACAAAACCTATTAGTAAATGTTAGCTATTCCAGTACAATGCATTCATTTTCAAGGTGAGATTCTTCAGGCCCAAAGGAGTCTCCTAGCATTGACTGTTGTTTATATTAACTAGAAGAAATAACAAAGTAGACAGTCATTTGTCTGTTATCAACCAGCTAAATACAGAATTGCAAAAATAATGAGTTGAACACAGCTAAAGTACTTTTTTCACTACCAAGAAAAAAAAAAATATATATATATATATATATTTCAGAAAACACAGAGCACAATGAGCAGAAAGTAAAAAAAGAAATACTTTTGAAGCTGGGCCTAGTGCACACACATGTAATCCTAGCACTCAGGGGACTGGGGTAGGAGGAGCACAGATTTGAGACCAGGCCTGTTCTACATGGCAAAAAAATGTATATCCTTGATTCTGTTTTCCCACTTATAAATACAGTTAATTTTTTGGTTTAGTGATACTGTATATATGTTTGTGTATGAATGTATATAATTATATAAATTGCATATATAATGTGTGCATGTACAATTTTTAGAATTAACGTTTGTAACAGCACTGCAACTATATATGCCACCTGTGACTTTTCTTAGTTTTATATTGTCAAGAAATGAGATTTGAAATTTTAATTTATGAGGACGTATGAATAAGTTATATATAACTAATCTCTTAAGTTAGATCTTTAGATCTTTTAGTAGTTTTCTTTTAATAAGAAAAGGTAAGAATAGCTATTATTAATTATATGGGTACCTAAGCATTTTAAATATTAAGTAATACTTTGTTCGATTTTCATAGTTTACTTTTTATTCCTTTAGGATATATTCCTAGGTGTAGATTTACTAGGTCAAAAGTTTACTCTTCCACTTCTCCCATTTTTCAAAAAGGAAACTATTGCTGCATCGTCCAGGCTGGACTTGAGGTCTTGGTTTTTCTGCTTCACCTAACCAAGTGCTGGGGTTATACACATGTGCACCTGTACCCAACTAAATGTTTGCCAGTTTTTAAAATTGCTTTTAGTGTTACCAAATTGCTATGTCGGAATATTGGTCTTCTTTATATTTTTATTACTCTGTGTTTCTCAGTATCCTCAGAAGCATTTTTGTATTTTTATTGCAGTAGAGTAGTGGCTGCATGGGAATTGTGGTAAGCTAAATATTTAGTCTGAACATGAAAATTTCCTCTTTGAAAACAGAATAATTTGACAAAACTCAAAGGTTGTCATTTTAACTGTATTTGTTAATGGAAAACTTTTTTGTTGTTTTGTATGATGCTGTGCCTTTATAATGTTGGAATTGCATAGTTTTATTTTGAAGCCCAGCATAGTTGTATGCTTAAAGTCCTAAACCAAGATGAGAATGTTGTATGTATTATATTCCTACAAAACATGAGAATATACTTTTTAGTAGTGTAGAAAAATGTGATCAGTAACCTCAGTAATCTACATACGACTATTAACATTTAAGATTATTAGTATTGATGTTCAAAGGTGGCCTGTCTGTGTGATCATCTTGCTGGGAAAATGTCTCAAATTCTAATGTGAATGTAGTGCAAGTTGTAGTTCTGTAATTGCTTTTTTTTTTTTTTTTTTCCCTAAACAGACTCTTAGATCCTCAGACAAACACTGAAATAGCAAACTACCCTATCTACAAAATCCTTTTCTGTGTCAGAGGGCATGATGGAACTCCTGAGAGCGACTGTTTTGCGTTCACTGAAAGTCATTACAATGCAGAGCTCTTCAGAATACATGTCTTTCGGTGTGAAATACAAGAAGCTGTAAGTCTTTGAGTAAAAACTGTCTGCAAATGAAACTTCACCAGTGCCCTGACTGTTGTTGTTACCAAGAGAGTCAGAGGTGACCTGCTGACTACTTCATAATTGGGTAGATAGCCACCTTGGTACCTACTGCGACACATTTGCAAATCACTCTTATATGTAAACTTGTTAAGACCTTTTATTAATAAATGTATTAACATTGTTTCTAAAACTTGGGAAATATTTTTTCAGTCGAATTTCTAATGATTATAACCATTTTTCCTGTTTTCTATATTTTTAACCCCTCTTTCATAATTTCTTTTTTAGAGACCTATAAAAATTAGATAACCTACCCAAAGAAAAAAGTAGGGAAAAATGATTACCTCTTCAAAATTAGGTAGCTTTCTAGGCTGCATAGAAGCATTTTATGTCTTTAGGTGACAGCCCATTTTCTTACCTGTCTATTGTAGGTAAGCCGAATACTTTACAGTTTTGCCACTGCCTTTCGCCGTTCTGCCAAGCAGACTCCACTTTCAGCCACTGCTGCGCCACAAACTCCTGACAGTGACATCTTTACCTTCTCTGTGTCTTTAGAAATAAAAGAAGATGATGGTAAAGGTTATTTCAGGTAAGACAACTTATTTTATGCGTTTTTTGAGTTTATATTAGCAAACTATAATTACCTGTTATTCAAGGTAAACTAGGTCAGATTGTATCCCTTTCATACGATAAAATGATTGCTTTTGTAAGGAAGGTCTTTTAAAATGTGAGGTAATAGATGTTAAGTGAATAACATTAAAAAATAAGCAAATTTACAGAAATAAGTTTTGAAGAATTTTTAACCAATAAAAAATTCCATGTGGGAACATCTTACTATAATTTTTAATCAAAATCAAAATAAAGCAGAGTGAAACCATGTCATTTGCAAGAATATGAAATCATCATGATAAGCAAAATAAATCAAGCTCAGTTAAATATTGTATGCTTTCTCTCACATGAGGAACCTAAAATATAAATAAATGATTAAAGTAAAGGCGATGGCAGACTCTTGGGGATGAGAAGACGGAGAAGAAAAGGGAAAAATGGGCCAATGAAATTGAACATGCTTATGGTATATTATATGCAACTCCCCAAAACACAAGCATCACCATTCAATTTTACAAACATACACTAGGAAAAAAAAATTATAGCTAAGCTCACTCAGCTGGTTTTATGTATTTTTGTTACACCGTGTTTGTTTGGTTTGATTGGTGTATTGTTTTTATTTAAAGAATTTAGATCTTTTGAAATCAAGTTTTTAACATTAAAGTTTATTAGAAGCATTGGTAGGAAAGAAATGAGTTTCTAAAGTCCGTCTACATAGAGTTTGAAATAACTGGTTTCGGTTTTTAAGTAAAATGGTAGTTGCATGGTAGGAAGAACCCTGGAATAAAAAAGATCAAAACTTATATTTAGTTTAATTATTGCTACTATTAACATTTCAAACTTTCTTTACATCTTCTGGCAGTAATTTCCTTATGAGATGTCTAGATTCTGAAATCCTGTTTGAAATGAAAGTATTAGGGTTACAATGTGACTTGATTATTATTATTTTTTCTTTATATAGCCTGTATCACAAACAGTGTATTTAGGATCACAAGCAATAGTTACATTGCAACTCTCTTTCATGACTATGTCATAAAACAGGTTAAATGAAATTGTATAAAACATAAACTTACTCTCATAACAACTTTAACATTGAAAAACACACTGACTGGCTCTTTATGAAAACCGATAAGGCTTGGTCTCCCTCCAGATCTTGGAATTGCCATGCCATCTGGTGGCAAGCTTAGGATACAGTGGGTCTTCAGTTTTGAAGACTGAAGTCTCTCAGGCATTTTGGTTTCTCGTTAGCTTCAATTCTGTTCTCACAGCACGACTGACAGACAGTATGCATTACTGTCCTAAGTTAAGGAAATTGTAATTTGTGCAGTTCATATTTTTTTCTTTTTACAAAGCAGAATTCACTTTTAATTTTGTTTTTTTCTTTGTTAAAGATACTTATATATTTCCTATATTTAATTTTGATTAGGAAAGAAAAAGATATCCTGGAAATCAGGGAATAACTTCTCTTCCATCTTATGTTAGTCATATCAAGGTAAAATGACCATAGACACCCATGTTTCACGGCAGCGCCCTTACATGAAATCCTTGGACGCTCACATTTACTTTTCACATTTGTTAGTACTTTTTTTATCTTTGATGCATAATTTTACTCAACTTGTAGTTTATTCTAAACACTCTTGTGACAATCCAATCCAGTGATAAATTTATTAAAAATATGCCTTTTTTATTAACTTTGAATGTGTCTAATGCAGTTTCTTTATCCAGTAATTGTATGTTTCAGAAGTATTCAAGATGCCCAAAAATTATCCACATGAATATTCTTCTTAATGCTATGTATATTAGCAAAATTTAAGAGTTAAAATTGAATAGATTAGTTAAAATATGATGGTATATCTATGTGACATAACTTACTCACAGATACATGTATGTGTAATTAACCACAGCACAAGATTATCAAGTTTTACTATAATATACATGTAGACAAGGCTCAGTGGGTAGAATTGATTTTCTTTATTGTTTCTGAAAAGATTCTTACATTCTTAGGACTAGAGAGCATCTTGGTGATGTAGCCTTTGAGGAAATGGAACATTATCTTATTCAAAATACTTCTTGTTTTTTTCAATTTTTTAAAATACTCCAACAGGCAATGCTAGGAGATAAATTAATTACTTCACAGGTGAAGAAGCACAGAAAAATTAATGCTGGGCTTCAGTCTCCTTTCCTGTGTGTGCGTGTATGTCACTGAGAGTTGAACACAGGGCCTTCATTCTGAGCTATATTTATTAGCTCCTTTTTATTTATCTGAGACAAGATCTTACCAGGTTGCCCAGGCTAGGCTTGGATTCGGGATTCTTCTGCCTCAGCCTCAGAGAGTGCTGGGATGACAGGCCTGTGCCAGCCGGCCAGGCTGTTTTTTAATTTATACAAGTAAAAGCTAAATTTATTTCTTTGTTCTATTCAGTTACATGCTTAGAGGACCGGAAATGTAATCAAGGTCCCTTGACATTCAATGAGGGACCACCAACTAATTATACTTTTCCACTCTACCTCCTATTAATGAAGCCCTGTTAGATTCGTGACACCAGAGACAACTTGATATATGCTGTTTTAAGTTGCTGAGAGATGAGATTATATTTACTTACATTTTAGCATCCACAGAACATAGAGAACATAGAGCCCTGCCTTATCTACTGACAGTTGAAAATTGAGACCTGCTATCTCCTCATAGGTGAAATTTCTATCTGTTGCAAATATTTAAGAATTTGTATGCAAGTTTTCTTTAATTAGGTTTCTTATTTCTAGTCTTTACTAAAATTCTTCGTTTTTCTAATGTCAGTGTTATAAAAATGGTCTCGAATTGGTTAGTGCATGAATGGGAGTAGGTCTCAGATCAATATTTCTTTTGAGTAGGTATTTAGAGCTTTTATTATTTTTTGTTTTTTTGTTGTCTGGGGTTCAGTCTTTACTCTGAGCTATATCGCCAGTCCATTTTTGCTTTTGATGTGTAAGACAGGGTTTTACTAAGTTGCCCTTATTTTATTTATAGTGGTTCTGTTGCTGTTACATTAAAGCTGTACAGAAAGAAGATTCAATTTAGACTTGTATATTACCTTTAAGAACCTAGGACTAGAAAAAGTTATGTGTGGGAGGTTAGAAGATTTTTTTTTTTTTGTAAACTAGCATTTTAAGAATATTTCTGATATTTTACTAAACTAATATATATTAACTATGTCAATGCTTTACTAATTACAGATTTAGAATAAAATTATCTAATTGCTTACAAGAACTATAATGCAGTTTATCATTGGCCAAATCTTGTTCATCTTTCATTTTTTTTAAAAAAACTTCTTTTGAAACTCAAAAGATCTAAGTATCTTTTTCTTCATTATATAGTTAAATAAGGCAGTAATACTTAATTTATAAAACCAGTAATAAAGAAAATTACCACTTTTGTAATTGTCTAATCTTCAAAGCAATATATTAAAGAAAACTAAAGCTACATTTTAGGAGAAGTAGAAACACTTTTAAAATACTTTATAAATACTTTAGTGGATTATCTACAATTATGATTGTATTTCTAAAACAAACAGATGAAGCTGGGTTACCATAGCAGAGCTCTATAATCCCAGCCCTCTGGAGGCTGAGACAGGACCATGAGTGTAAGACCATTGTAGGCAGTTGAGAGATTTAGCAAGACACTATCTCAAAATCTGACCTAGAAGATGCACTGGGGTCATAGCTTAGTGTAAAGACCTTGGTTGGATCTCTCGTAACAAGGAAAAAAAAAAGAGGCAGATGACTTTAAACAACTTGTTTGCTATTGACTGAAAACTGGACATAGAAAAAAATTTAAAAATCAAAGTCTTTGTTTAGTTACATTATATTAGGGGGGCAACCCACAGTTCTGGGCCCCACTTCTGAATAATAGAAGCTATACCCTCTTTCTTTTCCCTGCTATCTTCCTTCCCCCTTTTGTAATTTTCCCAATAAAGTGTTTTCTTCACCACATGAAGGAATGAATGAATAAATAAATGCATTATTTTAGTATATAACAAAAAAAGAATTTGCAAAGTTAATGAAAAGTTTTGGTTTACAGTGCTGTTCCCAAAGACAAGGACAGACAATGCTTTAAACTACGTCAAGGAATTGATAAGAAGATTGTCATCTATGTGCAACAAACAACTAATAAAGAACTTGCCATTGAAAGGTAAATATTTTTAGTAAGTTTAACTTAAATATAAATTTTCATGTTCATCAACCTAATGGAGTAGTCTTATACTGTATTAAAAATGAATTTGCAAGGTTTTTTTCCATTGGAATTATTTTGTTTATTGAAATTAATGTTTTATTATTTTGAAATAGCTCTCTTAAATCTCTGGCTGATATGCTACTTTTTAAATTATCTGGTAATAAAAAACAAACAATTTGCATATCTTACCTAAAGAAGCACTGATTAACATGTTCATAGTACTACTTTATTGCCAATTCTAATACATGTCCTTTTTTTAATCCCTGAGTTTTTAAAAATGTAACCTAAAATAAACATGTTTTTTGTGTGCTTATTATATTTTTTACAAATTTATATTAGTTCCTTTCTTACAGGTGTTTTGGTCTTCTCCTTAGCCCAGGAAAAGATGTACGAAACAGTGATATGCACTTGTTAGATTTGGTAAGGACTTTTTCTTACTGAAAGGTTATATGTTATTTCCCTTGACAAAGCTTTTTACTTTTTCTTGTTCAACCTAATGTTAAACATGTTTACGAAGATGTTCCTTATAAGATATAAAACAATACACAAAGATAAGAGAGTTTCAATATTCCTGACAAGGCATTTACAACTCTGACCTTGGATAAGTATCTTGGTCTTGCTTTCTTGGCTGCGTAGTGGTGAAAGTAATTCTTGTTTACCAAGTAGGATTGACGCAAGAACTATAGGGTAATTTTTGTTAGAGGAATCTTTGCACACTGTCTTGAGTTTTATGAGTAGCAAGAGGTAGTAAGATTACTATTAGATGACAGTATTATTTTTTTTAAATTACATGAAAATAATTCCCCTAACAAGAATTCTTCATAGGTTTTAGGTACTGGATTTACCTTATGTTTGAGATGGTTTACAAATATTTACATTATAGATAAATTTTGAGGAAAAATGTTCAAATATTTGGTATACCTTTAATCTTAACTGTAATCATTCTTACGTATTTCAGCTTCAAAAAAATCTGAGCTTCTTTCATATATATTTTTTCCATTTTTTTTCCCGCGGCCCGAGGCTCTGCTCTGCTGTGGGCACCCAGCGCAGGCAGCTCCCCATCCCCTCTCTGCTCCCCGAATCACCTGACCCCAAGTCGATCACCTGTACCCAAGCTGCAGCCCTCCTGCCTCAGCCTCCCTCGCCGTCGGAGGCCAGAGACGGTGCCTCCTGGCACATATATATTTTTCCAATTCCAGATTTTTAAAAGGTGCAAAGTGGGGATTAGCTGGAGCTCACCTGCATTGGTTTTAAGATTTATTTTTGCTCTTTTCTTTAGGAGTCTATGGGCAAAAGTTCAGATGGAAAATCCTATGTTATTACCGGAAGCTGGAATCCAAAATCCCCACATTTTCAAGTTGTGAATGAAGAAACTCCTAAAGGTGATACAGATTAACATGAACAGAACCTTAATTACAAAAAGATAGCTTAACCTTAGGACAATTTGCTTGCTCTGTCTCCAGTATTTACCTAATTCTGCTGAAACGAACTTGAAAGTTTTTGACTTTCATACTAAATTTGTACCTACAGATAATCATTTTTGCCTGTTTTCACCTTCCTTCTGACTTCTTTTTTATTCCTTTCCTTTCTATTTATTTCCATACTTCTAAATTTTATTTACTTTTGTAGAGATAATCTTTACATATGATCAGAAATGCAAAGGATATATAGAGAAAAGCGAGTTTATCACATTTTTAGCCCCCACTACTCAAAAGAGAGTTATTTTTAACAATTTGTGAATCTTTTCGGATATTCTGTGTGTAAACGTTTTCCAAGATACTTTATACTAATTTTGAATGACTAATGGCAGCATAATAGTCTGTCTTGAAAATGTAATATGCTTAATGGGTGCATTGTATTGAGCTTTATTTTCACATTACTGATAGCAATATAGCTAAATTGACAAAGGATATAAACTGTTCTAAAGTGTAAGATAATATTACTAGTCAAGTTTAAAAACTGTGTTGCTGAGGGTAGTGTAAAGAAGCCGTATGCCGCTTCTATAAAACAATACAACAGTATTTCTTTAGTTTTAATGTGTAATGTGTATATAGCTGTTTTAATTCCTCTAGGAGTTTATCAAAAACATTGCAGGAAAAAATCAAAACAGTGGTTTATCGGATTATTTCAGTTGTATATTTGATAATTGACCTTAATGTATTTTGAAAATTTATAATGAAATTACTTTTACATTGATTGTATAAGCAAATGTATTTCCATTTTTTTTACTTGTCTCTCTCTGTTTTTTCTCTAGATAAAGTGCTCTTTATGACCACAGCTGTTGATTTGGTAATAACAGAGGTACAAGAGCCTGTTCGTTTTCTCCTAGAGACAAAAGTTCGAGTTTGCTCACCTAATGAAAGATTATTCTGGCCTTTCAGCAAACGTAGTACTACTGAAAATTTCTTTTTGAAGCTAAAGCAGGTACTAAATTTTTCTGTAATATTAGGAAGAGAATAAGAGAGGAGACTTCATTTCTAAGACTGATTTGCTCTCAGATCTTTAAACAATCAAATACATGTGTGTGAAGTATATTATAGGCCAGCATAGTCATTTTTAGATTTACCCATCTATTTATAGTTTCTGCTGCTCACTTTTTCATAAAGATCTCAGTTTTCGTTTGGTGTAGTTTACCCTCATTCTGAAGAACTTTTTTGTTTGTTTGAGGCAGAGTCATCCTGTGTAGTCCAGGCTGGTCCTGAAATCACTGTGTAGTCGAGGCTGGCCTAGAACTCATGGAGTCCTCTTGCCTCAGCCTCCTAAGTGTTGAGATTACAGATGTGGTATCTGGGGCCTTGGGCTTCCTAAGCAAGCACAGTAATCACTGAGCTACACCCCCAGCTCTGAACAACTTCTTTTAGAATTTCTTTTAGTTCAGATCTGTTAAAGATACATTTTCTCACAATATGTATGTGCCCAAAATATTCAAGATCAGTGTAAACTTTATGTTTTGCATTTATACCTGTCAATAAGATGGGGGAAAATAAAACACAAACAGACACATTCCCTTGGATATCTTTCTCAGAAAATGCCTTTATTTTACTTCATTCTCTTAGCATAGTTTCATGGGTATAAGATTCTAAATGGAGCTTTTTTTCAGCACTTGACAGATATCATCCTCCAATCTCCTGGCTTTTCTTGATGTGAAATCATACATTTACATTATTGTTCTTCCAAATATTACGTTTTTCTCTGGTTTTCTTTAAACTGTTTTGTTTTTATTGTGGTTCTGCAAATTGAAAGTAGGGACTTTGCATTGAGTTGCATCCCAAGCCCTTTTTTTATTATTTTTTGGAGACAGGGTCTTGCTAAACTCCCCAGATTGGGCTTAGAAATTGTGATCCTCCTGCCTCAGCCTCCCAGAGTGCTGTGATTACAGGCTCACACCACAGAATCCAACCAGTTTTTAAAATTAATGTTTGTTTTTTAGACATTTAAATATAATGTGCCTAAATGTGATTTTCTGTCAGTTAATCCTGCTTGGATTTTCTGGATTTATTGAATTTATAAAATTTTTTAGGTAAAGTTAAGGGAAAATTTAGCCCATAATTTCTTGAATTATTTTTTCTGACCATTATTTCTCTTCTTATTCTAGAATGTCACTAAAACTTAAATTTTATCTATATTAATTTTTCTGTTTTTTATTCTCTCTCTCTCTCTCTCTCTCTCTCTCTCTCTCTCTCTCTCTCTCTCTTTATTTATTTTTTGACAAGATCTTACTCTGTAGAGTAGGCTGATCCTGAATTCACTTTGAAGTGCAGGCTGGCCTCGAATAGCAATCCTCCTTAGTGCTGGGATTATAGGAATGCATGACCATGCTCAATTTATGTGGTTCTAGGGAATGGAACTCAGGGACTTGTGCCTATAAAGCAAGTGCTCTAGCCACTTTGCTATTCCTCTAGCCCACCTATTTTAATTTTTCTAAAAATCCCTTTTTTTTTCTATTTTTTTCCCTGATGGGATATTTGCTGCATTGTTTTGCCATAATTAAACTGCTGTTATGTCCAGTGAATGAATTCTTAAAAGTTTCAAATCTTGTAATTTTCATTTCCAGAATGCACATAAAATTTTTTAAAAATAGTTTTCGCCTTGCCATTTGTTCTTTTATGACAGGTCTTCTTTTATGTCCTTGAGCATCACTCAATAAGTCTGTTCCCAGTCTTTGATGGCTTACATTTTCCTGTTTGTATATCTCTCTTGTAATTTTAGATAGAACTTCAAGTGACTTGTTGGAATTCTGGATTCTGAAAAATCTCTGTCTCTCTCTTTGAAATCTGTCGGTTAGCTTGGGCTGACTTCATGCTCTGTTTTCCCTTTGGTGGATAGTAGTTGAAATAATCTGTTCTATTATTTTTCTTGGCTCCCAATTGTCCCATTAAGTCCCACCAACTTAAAATGCTCCCTGACCTGCCTTTTTTTTTTTTTCTTATTTATAGTATTGAAGATGGAACCCAGAGCCTCATATGTACTAAACAAGTGTTCTGCATTTAAACTGTCATTTTTCCTTTCTAGCAAAACTCTTGGGAGAAATCAGGGTCCCCGGTGACTTTTTAAATCTGAGTCCTCATCCCATTTCACTTCTCTGGAGCGTATGTTACAGAGGATCATTCTTTCTCCTTAAATACCCTTCCATCACTTAGCTTTCAGGACATCTCAAGTGTCACATGACCCAAAAGGTAGTTGTTGTCTCTAAATACTGAAAGCTATATTTACCTGGCTTTAGTATCTTAGGTTCATGGGCATCTTCTAATAGTTGCTTAGACCAAGTATTTCACTCTTCTTATACTTTATATTCAGTCTGTCAGGAAATCCTGTTTACTTTCAGATCATGTGTAAAGTCTGATCACTTCTCAACACTTACATTGTTATACCTCATCCGAATTATCATTTTTTGTCTAAATTATTCTAGTAGCCTCTTGACACATCTGTTTTTGTTTCTGTCTTTGCCCTCTTCCCCTTAAGAGTGTGTGTGTGTGTGTGTGTGTGTGTGTGTGTGTGTGTGTGTGTGTGTGTGTGTGTGTGTGTGTGTGTGTGTGTGTGTGTGTGTGTGTGTGTGTGTGTGTGTGTGTGTGTGTGTGTGTGTGTGTGTGTGTGTGTGTGTGTGTGTTTGTGTGTGTGTGTGTGTGTTTGTGTTTGTGTGACTTTTTTGAGTTTTTTTTCCTTTTTTTGTGGTACCGGGGGCTGTAACCAGGGTTTTAGCGCTGAGATACACCCTCAGCCCTATTAATTAATTATTATGTTGAGAAACAATCTTCTCAGTTACTGAGTTGCCTAGGTTGGTCTCAGATATGTGCTTCTCCTGCCTCAGGCTGTCAGAGTGATGAGATTACAAGCTTGCACTGTTATGCCAGGTTTATCTTTGTCCCCCTATGATCTGTTCTCAACATAGGAGGTTTAGATCATATTGCTTTATTTTTCTGCCCCAAGCCCTTTAACCCTGTTTTATTCATTAGAAGCCAAAGTTCCTTTTTTTTTTTTTTTTTTGAGACAGGGTCTTGCTCTATAGCCAGGACTGGTCCTGAACTTACTATGGAGCCCAGGCTGACCTTTGACTCACAGCAATCCTCCTGTCTCAGCCTCCCAAGGGCAGGGATTACAGGCATGTGCCACCACGCCTGGCTTATGGGGTATGGGGGGAATCAACTTGGGCACTTATTGTTTGACTTAGCACTTGCTAGGCAAGTACTTTAAGTGCTGAGTCATTCCTCCAGCCCAGAAGCCAAAGTTCTTAAGGTGGCTTACCAGACTACCTGACCTGCTGCCTGTTAGTTTTAAACAAATTCTTTTCTTCTTCTTCTTGATTGTTCACTCTTCCCTAACTTATTTTTAGGAGCTGTTACTAATTATTCCTTCTGCCTGGAATACTCTTTCATCTAGATTCTTCTTGCTAACACTTATTTACCTCATTAAGGTCCTTTAGGTATTTGCTCAGATTTGCTTGTTTATTTATTTATTTATTTTAGAGACTGGGTCTCACTCTTGTAGTCCAGGCTGGGCCTGAGCTCACTATATAGCCTAGGCTGGCCGTAAACTCATAACAGTCCTCCTGCCTCAGCCTCTCAAGTGCTGGAATTACAGTTTTGCAATACCATGCCAAGCTAATCTTTATGTGATACATGGGGAATCAAACCCTGGGGCTTGTGTGTGATAGGTACATGCTTTAACCAGTGAGCTATGCTCACAGCCCTCAATTTTGCATCTTAATAAATTGTTGTGCTCATTTAGTAATGGAGTTTACCCATTCTTCCACTGATAGCTCCATTCTCCTGTACCCCTGAGTGATGTACATTTTTTAAACTAGCTTCCATTTTTTCATGACATAGTATATACCATAAATTATGTTATTGTTTTCCAAATTATAATCATCTGCTAACATAAAGAACATAGTCTTTTGTTTAGTGTTTTATCCCAAGCACATAGAACATAATACTACTTCTCAATAAACATTTATTGAATTGAAATTATTTACATGCCTCTTTATTTTTTCTTTACACAATTAAATTATTGTATGTAGATTTATTTGAATCTACTTTTCCATAGCAATAAGACTTTTGATTTCAGCATGCCTAATTTAGCAAAGTAAACAAGGAAAGCGGTAATACTAATTTCCCTCCATTATTGTCCTAAAGAAACAGAAAGTCACTTGAGCCTCGGCAAGAAGGAGCAAAGGATTAGCACTGTGTCATCATCTAAAACTTGGATTTGGGATCAGACTACATGAGTCTTAGTATTGACCAGCTTTGTGGCGTAGAGCAGGGCTGGGGAACCTTTTTATCTGCCACGGGCCATTTGGATATTTATGACATCATTCATAGGTCATACAAAATCACTAACTTAAAAATTAGCCTGCTATATTTGGTAAAAACATTTAAATTAATTCACCCTAATAAAGTAGCTGAAACTGCCTTTCTTTAGTGAGGCATCAGCCAGGCCAGCCAAATGCTTTTGAAGGTCAAATATTCTCTATCCCTGACGTAGAATAAATTCCTTCAATCCTGAGTCTTGATTTACTCAAACGTAAATTGGCAGCTGTAATAGAATTTTTCTTGTTGTGTGTTATTGTTACTTAGAATGAGAAATTATGCTCTGAGAATTTCCTGGTACATAGTTCTCTGTTAGGATATTTTTTTTGTTTTGTTTTGGTATGGTATGGGGGACTGAGCACTGATCCTTGGCTCTGACCTCACCCCTTTTATATTGTTAATTTAAGACAGAATCTCGCTGAGTTGCCTAGACTGGGCTTGAACTTGAAATCCTCTTATCACAGCCTCCCATAGTTACGGGATTATAGGTCTGCACCATAGTCTGATTTCTTTTATGTTTTAATTGTTAGAATTGAGAAGGGCTATGAAACCTTAATGGAAAAATAACAAAGCACTAATTCATGAAATTAGAACATCATTGACTATATTTTGTTTTGAAACAGAATATTGCTACATAGCCCAGAATGCCTGAAATGACCTTGAAGTCACAGTCCTTCAGCCTTAGCTTTCCTGGTGCCAGCAACAATAATTATTTAGATAGAGAGCCCCAAGGGACGAATGTTTCATAAGTCAAACCAATGTATAAGTATCACTGCAAGATTAAGAAGTGAGGGAATGATCTTTAAGAGTTAGAACAAGAGGCAGTAAATAGAATTTAATTACACAGTGTTTTCAATATAAGTATGTATGTGAAAACATTAACTACTTCTGAGAATATAAATAAAGGTTTCCTCATCTTGCATTTTCTTTGAGGTCTGATGTTCTACAGCCTGTATTCAATAGACTATGGGTTGGGGCTAGGGGATTCACTCAGCAGTTATGCGCTTAACTAGACCATATGTGTTAATAGGAAAATGACTTTTGTGAATCAGAATGTTATCTTTTCATGAAAATGAGATAATTTTAATTTGATACATGATTTTAAAACATTCTAAAGTATATTATTCTAGTACTATTTACTTAGTATTTTTACTCTAAAAATGACTTGATAGAATAAATGAGTTGAAAATGTCCCAGAGTTGTATATAATTCAGCAGACCACTATAGACTTTTTTGTTAAGTTTACAAACTAAATATAAACTGAGTTGTCAGTACTTTCTGTGCGAAAAAGGAGTTTGTATGTAGAAGCTGGCAGGAGTGCAGGAAATTCCTGATGATAATCTTACTTTTCTCTGTGTTGAATAAAGCTATGTGTGTGTGCATAGGTGGGAGGGTAGGTAGAGATTGGGAAAGGAAGGAATGAAGAATCTGAACTTTTTATTGTCTTGGAGCATGTACTTCACTGTTAATCTCATCTCTTAACAACATTAAAAAGTAATACTTCTCACTAATTAAGAACTTACTATGACTATACTCTCCACTTGTTTTTCTGACTTAAGTAACTTACATAGCAATCCGGTGAATATAAATAGTATTCTTATTTTATGGATGAAGAAAGAGATCCAAAAATATATTTATTTGTGTGAACAAGACACATCTAAGCCTTCTAAGAATCTAAGTCAGAGTCTTTCCATAGAAACATGTTCCTTTTGTCCTTTTTGAAAGATTTTTTGGAGTCACAGGCATGATTTAAAATAGTTACTCTTTGTTACCATGACTAGAAAAGAAACAGTATTACTAGGCAAATTTTAAATATATGTAATGTTTCTGTTTTTGCCATCATTCTGGGAAAACAGTTACGGAAATTTTTAACATGTGTTTAAAAAATTGATTCTTTTTTCTTCGTCTGAAATTGTATAGTGACTCAGTGACTCCTTTTTAGCCTGGAAACCTTCCCATCTGTGGGATTGATATATGAAGATGGCATAATATTAGAGAAGGCACTTTTAAATTTAGTAAGGAAAGAAAGACTTCCTTCAATTTAAATTTTCTGATACTATGTACCAAAAGAGAAAGAAAATGATCCCAAGACTTAAGTTCTCCAGTAATGGCATAATAAGTGGAATTACAGAATTTTTATTGCCAGAGAAACTATACAAGATGTGAAATCTTTTATGAAGTTAGTTTCTAACCGAGGAAGCTGATAACTGAATGACTAAGTCATAGAACCAATATCATACAAGTGATGAGTGTAACTTACCTGGCCCTCTCCGTTGTATTTGCTGTGTGTCTGTCTGTGTGTGTGTGTGTGTGTGTGTGTGTGGGTGTGGGTGTAAGAGAGAGAGACATATGTGCATACATGCGTACTAACAGGCAATAAACCTTATGCCTCCCAAGATAAAAATATCAAAATTCTTACTGCACCACAGTTCTTCCACTGCTAAATCAAGAGGCGCACAGCATCAGGTTCTTCCACTGTTTTTTATGGGAAGTGTGACCACTTAATTAAGGTTTTGACCATTAGATTTTTGCTTTGCAAATAAAGAGTTTCTCCTTGCATTTATTTAGCAAGTAGTCTTTAGGATCATACTTAGATAAGTAGTCCTTGAATAAACATGGTTGGGGTTTGTTGTTGTTTTGAGATAGGGTCTCGCTCCGTAGTCCAGGCTGGTCCCTAACTCACTGTGGAGCCCTAGCCAACTTCCAACTAATGGCAGTCCCTCTGCCTCAGCCTCCTGAGTGATAGGATTATAGGTGTACACCACCATGCCCAGCACATGTGGTGCTGGGGAATCAGACCCACAGTCTTGAGCTTGGTAGACAGGCACTTTAATCACTGAGCTATTCTTCCATCTCTTGGATTGACTCAAACTAAAATTGACAAGCAATAGCCTGTTGATCAAATCTGGCCAAATAGCTTTATAAATAAAGTTTTTTGGAACTAACGAGACTCGCTTTACTTACTGTCTGTGGCTACTTTTACATTCTAATGGTAAAGGTATGTAGTGGGAACAGATTACTGGTGCATATAGCCTAAAATATTTCCTATTTGGCTATCTGTGGGAAAGCTTACCAAGTCTATATTAGACTGTGCTTTAGGTTGATGTTGATAAGATATGTTGCTGCTGTCTTAGGCTTACTCCTAAGAGTGAGGTAATTTTCCAAAGAATCCAAATGGATGTTAGAATGATACATCTGTTGTAATGTTCTTATAGCTTAGTTACTTTTATCATCCACTGCCTTTGTGGTTTTATACTAGTGTATATATATTTAGCCACCTTTGTAGTGTTCTTTGTACCTTTTCCTGCAGACTTCTCTTGTCATCCTGATCTATATTTCATTTTACCTTTTTCTCCTTTTTAAATTGGCCACATTAAGAATCTTAATGAACTTTAGATGTTTATGGTATGGGAAAATTAGATTCCCTGTTTATAGTTTTTAATATAGGTCAGTATAAACTGTTGTGTGTTTTCCTCAAAATGAAACCAAAATACAAATGAATTGGAGATATTAAAATATTTGTGTTTTTTTTAGATGTCTTCTTTATTATTTAACACCCCACCACCCTTGTACCACCCCAAGTTGTAAGTTTCAGTTGAAGAAAAAGTTCAGTAAAATAATTCAGCAAAAGGAAAGGGGGAAAAAGGAAGGTTGCTTTAGTCTAAACTTCTTGTTTAGAATAATATAAAACATGTTGACATATATTTTTATATAGAAAATCTCAAAAGACAAGTTAAAAGTAACTTTGAAGATACGGAACAGACAGTTGACATTGATTAAAAATTGGTAATTGGATACTTGATGCAGTTGGCTGACAGGTGAAATTTTTCTAAGAGATTTTAAGTTGAAACAAATGCTTTTCTATTTAGAAAATCAAATATACTTAGTGCAAGTATTCAAAGAAACATTCTCTAATCCTGTATAAAATTAGAACTATTACTTATTTTAAAATACCATTTTAATATATAATAAATGATACTTTTTCTATCCTCAAGATAAAACAGAAGGAAAGAAAAAATAATACTGACACTTTATATGAAGTTGTGTGCTTGGAAAGTGAATCAGAAAGAGAGAGGAGGAAAACCACAGCCAGTCCTTCAGTTCGTCTTCCACAGTCTGGATCTCAAAGCTCTATGATACCTTCTCCTCCAGAAGATGATGAAGAGGAAGGTAAATTGTAGGGAAAACTTAATTTATATGTTCTGGGAGGGGGGCCACACAGATTATTAAAATTGTATTAGGGGATTGTAAAGTGACATGCCATTTGGAGATTATCCAGTCAATATTTAGGAGAATTTACTGTATGGAAGGAGTTGTGGGAGATTTGAATTAATATTAATCTGGGTGCTATGGTATACCCTCAACTTCCAATTACTCAGGGAGCTGAAGCAAGAGTCCATCTGGTCAAAAAACAACTTTAAAAAATCAACATTGGACTTTCCGAGATTCTTGTAATCAAATTGTAAAATTGAGATTTTATACTTAGTGCTTTCAAAAGCAATTTGATCCTGGCATAATGTACTACTACATTTTTTAAGAACAGATTCACCATAGTCCCTACAGAGATAATTTCACTTGCCAAAATGTAAAATTAGCCGTTCACCAAACATACACATATGCACACATTTGTGTAATATTGTGTTTTCACACTGATAAACTATAAGAACCTAGCAGTTCTTTTGTCTTTTTTCTTGCCTATATTTTGAATTAATCTGTCAGGGACTTTTAAATGGTAGTGTACAGAAGAAAGAGGAAAACAGGAAAAGTGAACATTTGAGAATAATTTTCTGACTTATAAAAGCTTAATACCAGGGCTTTATTTTTAATGAAAAAGAGAAATTGATAGTGTTATAAGGTAATATGAAACATGCATGTATATGAGCTTCATGGGAAATGTTCTAAAAATTCATAGAGAACAATCCTTTTCATTGTGAGAGGAGTGTAGTGGGGCTTCATTAAATGTAGTATTTGAGCTGGGGCTTTACAGACAAAGAGTTCAGTGTAGATAAATGACTTATATTAGATATTTCTGGCTAAGAAATCAAATTAACAAAGGTTACAGAATGGAAGGCATGATAGATTTGGTGAAAATAAATATGTATCTGTCACTGTCTGTACTTTTTCAGATGTAGAGTGAGCACTAACTTTTCCTGTCATTCTGTGTAGCTGTCACTGTCCTGGGGATTAATCACCTTAGGGTCACTTATTGTTAATATTAATGGCCATGCATTTGTAGATACTTATTATGTAGTAGCTGCTTCACTTATAATACAGTATAATATATGATTATTTAAAAGTTATTCCAAAAAGTAGGATTTATTATTATCCTCTTTATTTTTTATTATATGCACATAAAGAAATGGGATAGGATCTCAAAAAGTGAATTTGCCCAAGGTTGTACCTTGGTCATTGCAGAGCATGGAGATTGTGATTTGAATCCAGTTCACAGACTCAGTTGTAGTCTCTCAACTCTTGCATTTATTTTCTATAAAGCATTTTGAAGTACAGGAAAAGTGAGTATTGTTTTGAAATGGGAGATACAATTTAAAGTCCCCCCACAAAGCCAGTGTTAAGTTGTGTGTTATATATTAGAAGAAAGCTAAAATTATTCCCACTGTATGATATTGTGCCCTGTGGAACTTAGGCTTTTTTCTTCCCAATTTTGTTGATACATATATGCGATACATAATGTTTACAATGAACTTGAGTATTTTTTTGCACATATGTATCATGTGATCATTATAATCCTTTCCCATTTTTGGCCCTCCTACACCCTACCCACCCCTCCTAACTCCCACTATCACAACCATTTGGTTCTATACCATGCCTATATTCTGGGCTTCCCAAATCAAAGAAAGCATGCATATTTTAACATATTTAATCTTCTGCATCTGATTTGACCATTCAAATCACCAGTCTTTAGCTCAGCACATCCCACCCTTAGAATGGGCTGCATTGGCCATATCTTGATGCCCCTTCTCTGGATCCAGCAGAGCCCTTTATTGGGATATTTGCCATAAATTCTTTTTTTTCTATATCTTTACTGAGATCCTTTAACATGGCCTTACCCACCAGTCCACATAAAAAAAGAACTCTAACAATGAAATTCATAAGGCTAGGAAATATGAGAAAGAAAAAAAGTTAAATTTCCAGTTCCTTAGCTGAGGACTGAAAGGTAAATGTTTGTACATCCACAGGATAGTCAGGTTATCATTAAATCAATCAGTTTTCTTAGGATAAATTTATATCATAGACTGAATAAGTGAATTGCTACATTAAATGAACTTAAGTCTATATCAGATTGCTATATTAAATGAACTTAAGTCTGTTTCACAAAAGTATATTACAAATATAGTAATAAATATGACATACTTTTATTTCAGATTTCTTTACCTTTTATAAATTATTTAATCACATTTCACAAATTACTAACATTTTGTCAGATTTCATTTATCATTTGTCTACCTATGCATCCATAAATTCATGCATACATATTTCTTAACAAATTTTATACCAGTTCCCTATGTTGAATATAATTATGTTTTGCAAACTAGTATACTATTAAAAATAATAATTATGTGGGAAGTTTCGCAAATTTTGTGAGAAAGGTGGTACTGTTTTAGTAGGATACCAAATGATTCAAATACCAATCAATCTATTTTTCTTTGTTATCTTTTCTCTTTAGATGTTTCCTTCCCTCCATGTTCTTCCTTGCTGCTTCTCTCTCTCTCTCTCTCTCTCTCTCTCTCTCAAAGACTCCTTCAAGTATTTTCTACAGTGCTGAGCTAATGGTTGTATATTTCTTCAGGGATTCTTGGTCATGAAAAATTTTTGCTTCCCCTTCAATTTTCAGGGTAATTTTGCTGGAAACACCAACCTGGGTTGACACTTGCTGTCTTTTAAAGCTTGAAAGATTGTGCTCCAGACTCTCCTGGCCTTTGAAGTTTGCATTGAGAAATCTGCAGTAATTCAAATAGGTTTGCCTTGGTAGAATAATGCCTGTGTTTCTCCTGCTGATTTTTATGTTGTCTCTTTCTGTTGTATTTCTGAGATTTTGATTATGATATGCCATGATGAGTCTCTTTGCTGGCTAAGGTTATTTGGTGTTCTATAAGCTCTTTGTATCTGACAATTTCTTCTCTAGATTTGTTGAATTTTCTTGCATGATTTCAGTGAATAAATTTTTCTATCTTCAATATTATCTTCTGTTCTTTCTTCCACACCCATAATTCTGAAATTGGTTCTCTTTGAATCATCCATTAACTGTTGTATCCAGCTACATTGCTCATTTCTAATTTTGGAGTCATGCCTAATTACAGCATCTGTTTCCTCAGCTTTGTCTTCAAGGCTTGAAATTCTGTCCTCACAATTTTTGAGTCAACTTACCCTGGTTTTAAATGTATTTTTCATATTCTGTATTTCATCTAGATTTCTTTTCCAAATTTCCAGTTCTCTATTAAAATGTTCCTTCATATATTGTATTTCCTTATTTATGTCATTCAACTTTTTATTTGTGGCTTCTATATGCTCATGAGCTTTGTATTCATGAGGACCACTGATCATTGCTTGCATTTCTCTGAGGATATCTTACTTGAACAGCTGTTCAACTCATTTTCTTTTTGACTTCCCTATGAGTTTCACTATTTCAGAGCCCATGACATTAGTTTCTGGGGTCAGGTATTTCTGTGGTGTTCTGTTGCCTTTTCTTCTTCCCAGGTTTCGGTTGTTGTGGGACATCACTTTAAAGGCCTAGCCAAGAGATTCCTTTGAATATCTATGAGACTGTGTGTGAGGGGTGCCAAAATTTCCCTGAGTTCTGTGTTGGGAGTAGGCCCTGAGGGAGGACCTAACAGTCTGGTGCCTTCTGAGGTGTCTTTTCCAGTCCTAGCCCCCTCAGCAAAGCTTGTATGCATGTCCTGGCTTCCCTCCCCTAAAGGTGGACCACCCTTGGAGTTGCTGCCCCACTACTTGAGCTGTTCAGAGGGTTGGTAGCCTTTCTCTTCTCTCTACAACTGTCTCTTGTGCCAGTTATCTTCTAAGCAGTGTTTTAAGAGTGACCCAAAAGGCCCTGATGTGCTCTTCTGAGCTTTCTTTTACTCTAAACAGTTGAGACTCCTCTGTAAAAATGGCTCTTGCTTATGTCATGGCCTGACATGCCAAGCACTGCTTCTGATCTAAGCTCCAGAAGGCCTTTTCTAGGAGAAGCTAATGTTACATTTGTAATATGCACTACCCAGAGAATCATTTTGAGAGGCTGCGCTACCAGCCGCTCTCAACTCCCACTTCTCCCGAGTCCATGCTTAACCTTGAGCAGAGGTTCCAGAGTCTGGGTGGGCTTTCCTCCATCTGCAGATGCTGGTGGCTTGGAGCAGTTTGCAGCCAGCTTGGG
Organism: Ctenodactylus gundi; assembly: GCA_004027205.1. NCBI lineage: Eukaryota > Metazoa > Chordata > Mammalia > Rodentia > Ctenodactylidae > Ctenodactylus > Ctenodactylus gundi. The sequence continues at coordinate 339,196 of PVKB01001003.1, read as the reverse complement.
GCAGCTTCCTAGGCTGCTGTTTACCTCCACTTCTGATGTGTTTTGGGGTTTCTGATCTTTCTAAGGCTTCCTTTCAGTTGTTGGGGTGTTCCTCTTACTCTAGCTTCACTGAACGGGTGTTTTTTTACTACATTCTCACCTTTTTATGTAGGTCCTTGAGACATTTTGCAGCTTTGTTACTCAGCCACTACCTTGACTGGAAGTCTCATAAACTTTGAGTTTTGAAGCCAGCAGTTTCTTTTATAGGTTAACACTGTTTGAGTAAGCAAAATGGGGGAAAGTTCATATTACGTTTCTCCCTTAAGCTCCCCAATAAAAAGAAAAGAACCATCAACTGAGAAAGATGGCCATTTCTTACGAAATCAGAGGTTGATCAAATTTCTATACTGAAGTTCTGAAGAAATATCTGCTAGTTACCAAGAGATTTAAAAGATAATACTAGCACTTACACCTAATTTTAATGTATAGTGGATTTTTTTGAGGATGTTACATACCTTTACTGACAGTTATTAAGTAGTGAAAAATAAGAAATAAAGCCAGCAAGTAGTCCATGGGAAAATCAGGAGCACTAAACATAAGCTGTGTAAAGGAAGAATGTGTCTGCTTTTGTCCATATTGTTTTTCTAGTCTATACCATGATAGCTGATATGCACTCTGTGCTCAGTAAATATTGGCAGAATATTTCTGTAGTGAAAAACTTATGACATGAGAACTGAGACTGAGGTAAACTGTTGCCATGCCATCATCTGACTCCCTCGAAACTAGTTTACAAATCAGGGAAACTGGTTATATGATGAGCTGTTTGCTCCCAGGAAAGAAATGACTATAGTTCTCAAGAAAGGCTTTTTACCTACTGGACACTTGACAGGAAGCCGTCAGTTACAAAGATGGCCTGTAGTAAAGCAACATCCTAAAACTGAGATTATGTGCTCACTCCCTTTCTGTGTCCTGAACTTAGGCAGATGGAATTCTCAACTTGAATTGAGACTACCTAAATTTGTTAAAAGCTTCCAGAGCAGTAGAAAAGAATTTTGAAAGATAAATCTTCCAGTCTTCTTGAAGAAATTGCTTTTCCTTGTAAATTTTAATGCATTTTGTAGCCATATTCTCCAAAGAATTGTATGTGATGTATTTTGATGAGTTGGAAGTCATTTGAGGAATTAAAAAGCCAGTTGGGTAAGCTAGTGATGTAGTGGGAATTTACCTTACTATCTTTCAGCCTTTTTTCTGTTGTTTATTCATACATATATAAAAAATGTCTCTAATGTATTTAGTCTGCCATCTTCTCTGTCCTGTCATTAAATAAAATGATAACATCCAAGGAATAACAGTGAGTTTAATAGTAAATATCCTAGATGCTCGAGCCTTTAAGATCAGTGCTGTCATATATTATCTCTGGTTGGGATGTGAATCATGATTTAGTCATCAGAGGGTTGAAGATCCAAGTATTTATAGGTTAAGCCAACAAATAAAAAATAAAAATAAGTAGAACCTAGACTGAAGAGAATGCATGAAAACAAGTACTATTGGGCTGGCGGAGTGGCTCACTGGTAAGTACCCAAGTTCAATTTCCCAGCACTACATAAGCTGGACGTGGTAGCGCATGCCTGTAATCCATGACAAGAGGAATGTGGTGCGCCCAAGGCCAATCTGGGCTCCATAGTGAGTTCAGGACCAGCCTGAGCTACAGAGCGAGACCCTGTCTCAAAAAAAAAAAAAAAACAAGTACTATTTTACCCCTAGACTCAGTTAGTGGAAATATAGATAAGTAGAGCCCATTTGGAAGACAATTTGTGAGAAAGTTACTAAATTATGTCCAATTTTGAATTCAGAACGTTTTCTTCTGGTCATATGCCCAGTAAAACAATAGCATTTAGTCATCCTGATACTATTTATAGCAGAAAGTTGAGAACATTTCAAATGTCCAATGCAAGAGAATTAAGTAGATAGTTTAGTGCTCTTGTTTTCCTGCTTTTATTGTACTTTTTTGCTTCTCTTTATATACTTGTATTAGTGTCATTTTTTCTTTTTCTTTCTTGGTGCTTGATATTGAACCCAGAGAGTCACATGTGTTCTACCATTGAGTTACACCACCAGCCTTCTGAGTTACTTTTTTTTCCACTGTGTTTGTATGTTTTAATCTCTAAATTCTTACTTAAATTTACTTTTCTTAATTACTTGAGTTTTACATGATTGATTTGTGATCTTTGTTATATATTTGTGCCTTCTGTTATAAATACAATATGCTGCCTTGTGGGAAATGTAGAAAGTCTTAAAAACATAAGAGGCCAGAGAAAAATGGCAGTCATCACTCCATCACTCAGAGGCAGTAATTATTGTCTTGGTATACTTTATTCCAGTCTGTTCTGTATGTTTTTTTTTAACATAGTTAATAGAATACTGAGAATTTAACTCTTCATATTTGTTTTATGTAGTATTTTGTCATTGTTATTTAACCATAAGTGTTAGCGTACAGTTACATTGTCTACATGTACCATAATTTATTTCAGCATTTCATATTCTCCCCTTGTTGGAGATTTTGGTGTCATGAAATCTTTAACGTATAAATAAAACATTTTATATATATAGAATTCGTGGTAATCAGCCTTCCCAATGCTGGGATTACAGGCATGCATCACCACACTCAGCTAGTTATGTGGTGCTGAGAATTAAACCTGCGCCCTTATTTATTCCTAGGCAAATGCTCTCATCACTGAGCTGTGCCCTCAGCCCCAAAACTGCTATGTATTTTTTTACATAAAACTGCTTACTTTGGAAAGGAGAGAAAATATATCATATTTTGAATCCTATGATTTTATGAGTATGTGGCTCTTTTCTATATTGACATAATATGAACGTACAAAAAACAAGAGAATTAGATACAAAAATATTGTAACTAGAAATATTTTATTTATATTTACGCATACATACTAAAGAGAGAGATTTGATTTTGTGCCCCCAGTAGTCTTTATTCATCTTATCTTTTGTGTAAAGTCTTTTGAATTACTCTCTTCTATTTTTATGTCATTCTTCTGGCACTTCTGTTACCCTTCCGTTGTGTGTTTTGTTTATTAAAGATAACGACGAACCTCTCTTGAGTGGATCTGGTGATGTGTCCAAAGAATGTGCAGAAAAAATTCTTGAAACATGGGGAGAACTGCTGTCAAAATGGTAAGTTATGATAGAATAGTTCTCCTTTTCAGCTGCAGTTCTGTTTTATGGATAGAAAGTCCTACTCTAACTGCAGTATTCAATTTGGAACCAGTAATACAAACCTACATCTGAGGTTTGCATTCTATAATGTTGAATTTTAGAGGCTTATAAGGAAAAGAGTAGAGACCCGAAATCAGTTCTCTTAATACAAGAAAATAAATTCTTGTTGCTGGAAATAATTTTTATTTACGGAGAGTTGTAGAGTTCATGGATAGCATAAATAAAAAAGGTCTTTATATAAATTTAAGAGGTCAAGAACTTGATGGGTCAAGATAGTTGACAGTAGTTAACAGGCACTAGTAAGGGAAGTGTAGAGAGTATTTACACCTTGTCTACAGATGTAACTAAGGCCTTCAGGTTGAATTTTTCTGATCTTTGATTGTATAAAGACACATTGGAGCCCTTAGGTAGGAATTTTCCTTAACTGTAATAAATACTTCTCATGGGAAGATGTCATAATCATACTGTATGTTATCTGCTCTATAAGTTACTTTTTCTACTAGTGTGTAAAAAATTCATCAGTGTTAAGAAGCTACTACGGTATAGGTTGTGTACAAAGAATACATTACCTTGATGTGTTTATTAACATAATCAGTGATAACTCTGGTAACTCAGGTCGAGGAGACGTGTGTAGTTTCCCTTTCTCCCTTGGTAGAATGCCAGGGAGAAAAAAGTTGAACTTGAAAGCATATCTTCATTTCTGACATTTTGGTCACTTAGGTTGTCATATAAGCTCCCTAAAAGGGGTATTACTTTGCCATTTTACTTTTGTGAGAGGTTTTAGCTGTTAGAGTCTTTTACTGTATTCTTAGTAAAGCTGTCTCAGCATTTAAAAAATTATTTCATGTCCTCAGGGATAGGACAGCAAATGGGCATCATCTGCTCCAGCACTCTCACAATGCTTTGAACTTTCAGTACAACACTGTCCACATATGAAAATGTCAAATATGCACAGGAGAAAAGAGCAAACCAAAGCGAGGATTGTCTTTACACAAGTGGTTTAATACATGACTTCTGCAAAAGCCTCAGGGGAATAGTTCGCATATATTTTTGATGTTTCTTTACAGTCAGGAGACAAAACTGCTGATGTTTTTGTCAAAAAATTACATTTTCAGTTCGGTGAATTTGGACTGCTACTGGCAGGATTTTCGTCTGTTTAAAAAGCCTTCTGCTGTAAAACAGTAATGAACTCAGTCTTTGCGTGGTTTCAGTAATGTATTTTAAACCACCTAGGATAGTATTTAGGTTCTAAAATTTCTTTTTACTGGATGAACCCACCAGTATTGGATGTAGTGCCAATTTGTTATTTATTTAGTTACTCAAGTAAATAGCTTTGTTTTTCTGTTCCTTCAAGTAGGTTAACTGAATTATGTTTCTGTCTTAAGGATGTTTAAACTGCTTTTCCTTTTTTTAGACATGTCTTTGTATATAATATAATCTCACCTTCATTTGATCATTATTTTTTCCCTACATTATATGTGTTCTGTGGATAGTAAACATTGTAATGTGGAATCCTAGAGCCTGGCAGGCTTCAAATCCTACTTTTCTTATTTTAAAGCTTTACAGTCTCTGGGAAGTCTGTTTCCTCACTCGGAACATAAAAGTTTTTAAAACTCTCACTCAACTATTACAAATTAAAAATGATCTATAGCATGGTTATAGTCATATTAAGATTAGTAAAGAGTTATGAATTTACCATGTGCTAAACGCTATGCTAAGTTATGCTCTCTTTCAACCTTAGGAAGTAATATCCACTTTTACAAATAAAGAAACTGTCTTGAATGTTAAACCATTCTCATTAGGAAACCACCAGACAGAAGTTTTAGCGTAGCAAGTCTGATCTCAAAGCAAGCGTTTTACCTCTGTGTTAGATTTTAATGGCAGCATTATTATTCTTCACGTTGACCTTACTGTCTCTGAGTGGCTGTGAAAACTAATGTTCTCAATACAAGACAATATGCAGAGATACATAACGCTCATATTGTCAGTGACATAAAAAATATCCTGAAAGTCGTTTTACCAGTATAATTTAGAGTTAGCAAACTTCTTTGAAGGGCCAAATTGTAAATGTTTCAGGATTTGTGGGCCAGTAATAGTCTGTGACAGTTACTAAATTCTGCTGCTATAATGTTGAAGTAGTCACAATATATAAACATATTTGCATGGCTTTGTTTCAATAAAAGTTTATTTTCTAAAATAGGTCGTAGACTGTAGTGTACCAACCCTTGAATTAACAGACTGTTTTTTTCTTTGTGCTGGCAACTATCGATTTTTTATGTAATTTTTATATCTAAACAAAGAAAAACCTATATTAAATAGTCTGTAACTTTCACATTAGTGTACAGTAACAGAATTAATCGGTTTTTCCATTACACGGAAGGCTGAGGCAGGAGGATTGCTGTGAGCTCAGCATGGGCTGCACAGTGAGTTCAGGACCAGCTTGTACTACAAAGTGAAACCCTGCTCCAAGAAAGAAAAAAGAACCATTTTTAAATGTACTGGGCATTATTCTCTTAAAATTTTCTTACATTAGAGAAGTCTCACACTTTTTGTAATTTGCAACTGTTTTTTTGTGTGAGTGATTTATGCTTTATGATAGTCACAAGAGCTTTTCTGTGTGAGGATCCTGCTTTTTTGATTCAATAGTGATGACTCTCAAATAAAAAACTAAGTGTGCCATACAGGTAAAGCATTTATTGATCTTAGGAGTTGATGGACTACCTCAGTAAGTTAGCTGACCTCCCTGGCCTTCTTTCTCTATCTGTAATGCTGGAGATACTACATCTACATCATGATTATTCGAGAGTCACGTAGATGGCATATATCAACGTATCAAGGCAAATTTTACTTCTTTTTATAGATGAGATAAATGAATAGATTTTAGTAACTTGGTGTTGCAATAGAAATAGTCCTAGAAGTCACCAAAATTCAGAGGAGTTACTTGAAGGAAGATGCTACAAAATTGTTGAAAACCTATCGAAATGTTTTGTTTTAGCCAAGAAATATTAAAGAATATGCAGTTTGTGTGTCCATTTTGATGTATGGCCGAGCCCTTGTTTTTGATGGTGTGTCCTTTTACTAGAATTTTGCTGTTTCTTATAGAAACCACAACCCATTTTTGTTGTTAAAGTAAAGTAATTATTTAAACATTAGGGATGAGTTTACAGGATGCATGTAAGATTTTCTTCTTCACTCTTCCTAATCTCTTGCTGTTTTTTTCGCCATAGTTAAGTACCATCTTATCTTTTTTCCTTATTATTATGTTACCATATCAAGTCTTTGTAACTCAGTTTCATAAAAATAACTTTTTGAAGAGTCTTTCTTTTATAAACTTAAGAGTTTTGGCTTTATTTTTAGGCATCTCAACTTGAGTGTGAGACCAAAGCAGTTGTTGTCTTTAGTAAGAAACGGTGTTCCTGAAGCTCTTAGAGGGGAAGTCTGGCAGCTGCTAGCAGGCTGTCACAACAATGACCACCTAGTGGAGAAGTACCGAATTCTCATCACTAAGGTAAGGAGATGGATATTCATCTATATCATATATTCTTTTAATGAAAGATCATTGTGGTAATTTGGCTTTCGAGAAATTTTTATAATGTCATTATCTCAGATAAGAATTAAACTTCTAGCTTTTAGGCTAGAGTTTCTTCAGTTGACACAAGGGGAAGGCACAAGGTTTAATTCTTTGATTGGTTTCACCTCAAAGCAAAGGATGTCCTCTAGCCAGTTGTGCATCTAAGTCTTCTTTGACTATAATTTTTTAGGTCAGTTGTGCTGTGCAGAGTGTAAAACCTTTCTTAAGTTTGAATCTTGTCACATTTAACAGAAATGTGCTCCTAGCAGAGGAATTCTAGTTCTGGTTTCTGCAGTTGTAAGAAAAGTGTTCTGTAATTTAAAATCTTATATTTTCTTTTAACTCCAAAAATGAAAAATTCTTATTTAATCCTTACTTTTACAGTATTTCCTTGTTGATTTAAGGCATTCTTTCAGGGTTTTGAAAACAAGAACTATTCCTTGTACAACATACAAAAATCTAATTTTCAGTACGGTTTGGGACTATTTAATGTCTTTGTGGCCTTATTTTATTGGTTGTGGCTTTTGTTTTTTAAATTCTTGAGGTGTTTAAGAAGCAGTAGCTTCTTTGTGGGCTTACAAGTCCATACCTGGGTTTGGTAAGGATTTTTCAGAATCCTCAGTAGTGTATGAGAATTTTCTGATGTGAAAAAAGTTGAAACTTTCTAAAAAAAATAATTGTCAAATGCTTATAAGGTATGAATAATAAATAGGATTATTATCCCACAGCACCTGACACCTACAACATAAAGGAGGAGAGGCTTGATGTGACTCATGTTTTCAGGGGGTTCCACAATGTTCAGCTAGTTCCAGGTCAGAAGGAAACATGGTAGAAGGATATGGAAGAGCAGTGATATTTAGTTCTTGGTGTCCGGGAAGCAGGGGCACAGCTCAGAGAAGAAGGGGCAAAGGACTAGATAGAGTATTCAAGGGCATACCTCATGACCCATCCAGATACACCCAGAAGCATGCTTTAGTAATTCACTGGACAGCTCCCAAACCAATCAAATGGACAAAATAAAGCTTATCACTACAAATAATGCATCTATGAAGTTTTTATTTAAAATGCACATGCAAAACTATTTTGTAGAGGATTAGTATTTAAACATGAGATAATGAGGTAGAACCATTCCTCACTAGAACATGACCATTTCTTATCACTCTAATTCCAGATAGATGTTTTGATGTTTGCTTTTCTTTGTGACAGGACCTTGTTACGTAGCTCAGGCTAGCCTACAACTTGAGTTCCTCCTGTCTCAGCCTCCAGAGTGCTTGGAGTAGAGGCATTGGCCACCATACCTGCTAAGATAGATGTTTTTTGTTTCAATAAGTGATATGTTGACTGTAAATTGGTTCAACCAAAGTGGGAATCAGTATGGAGATTCTTTACAAAACTGAAAATAGACATTCTATTTGACCTCCTCTGAATATCTTTCCAAAAAGAACTAAAGTCATCATGTAACAGTGACATGTGCATACCCTACAGCAGCACCAACGGATTAGTGGCTAGAGAACATCTAGTAGTATGCAGTGGAGTGCTACACTACCATCAAGAAAGACAAATTTGAATCATTTGTAGGAAAATGGATGCTTAGCCATTTTCCATTTTATCCATTCAAATTTGAGACCTTTGTGCTTTTCAAAATGAATCAGGCACAGCAGGTTGAGTAATGCATGATTTGGGGTGGGAAGAATAGCACAGGGTTAGAATGCTTGCCTAGCAAGCGCAGGGCCCTGGGTCAACTCCACAGCACCACATAAGCTGGTGCATGGTGGGACACACCTGTGATTCAAGATTGCTGAGAGTTTGAGGCCCGCCAGGGCTATGTAGTGAGTTCAGGACCAGCCTGGACTACAGAGCAAGACTCTGTCTCAAAAAAAAAAAAAAAAAGAAAAAGATTTTCGTAATACGAGAAACACAAGTTTTAAATAAGTAAAATGCAGATTTTGTGTACAAGAAGAAAGTGGAAAAGATAATATGACGTGCTCATTCCAGTGGCACCTGTTCTAGGAAAGAAGTAGTATGTTGATTCCTCTCTTCTATTGATGTAAATATTTAATCAACATTTGTTAAGTGCATATGTACAGTCACAGTACTGCAGCTAGGAGGTCATATATGAGATCAGTTAACTGTCATGTGATAAAATGTATCTGAAAAAAGCACAGTGGGAACCACCAAAGGAAGTGATTACTTTAGCCTGGGAGAATAGAGGAGTCTTTATGAAAAATACCACACATTCCAGAAAAGAGATCTGTAGGCATGAAATGATGGGAAGAGCATTGTACTGTGGGGTGAATAGACGTCTGAGAAATGAGGTTATGTAACACACACAGCTAGCAGAAGTACACCTGATTGGTTACCTTCATTTGTTGAAAATCCTATTTTGAAATTTTCATGCTATCCTTGTAAGTCTGCTTTCAGTCCTTAAAAATATTTGGCCAAAAATGACTTTTTGTGTTACTTCAAAGATCTTTGGTAAGGCTGTTTGTATAGATTACTGAAAAACATAAAATATTTGTAATTGACTGGATTATGTTTTTCTGGTTCTGTGAAAATGGTGCCATCTGTTTCTAGAAAGGAACTTGGTAGTTACACAGTATCTAAAAGACCACCTGTTAACAAAATTGGATATATTTGTTTTTTCTGTTTTTCAAAACAGGGTCTCACTCTGTCCTCTAGGCTGGTTCTGAATTCACTTTGTAGCCCAGGTTGGCCTTGACCTCTGGACAGTCTTCCTACCTCAGCATCCTGAGTGCTGGGATTACAAGCATGTGCCACCATGCCCAGCTTAACTTTACTATATTTGATTAATGATTTATATACATTGTTAATGTGCACTTTACATTTCATATTAAACTTGCATCATGTAAATAGAACCTTAAAAAGCTTTCAGTTCAAATTGCTGGTAGATGATCCGGAAAGACAAACCATCATAACATATGACTGTTGTATTTTTTAACTAATATTTAATGTAATTGATAATAATGCTTTTCTTTGTGTTTTCCTGGAAATAATAGTTATTATCATAAGGTAATGGTAAATGATGTCTTTTAACTTAGTCTGAAAAAAATTAAAGAATGGAGAACTACTTTAAAATCTTTAATATTTGCTTTTACAGCAAGCTATAATTTCATAGGTAATTTTACAGCTTTATAATACGCAGTTTTGTGACATTTTATAGGTAAATATACTGCTGTGGCTACTACCAAGAGCAAGGAATGCTATCACCGCCCTTAAATTATTCTTGTCCACAACAATGTGTGTGTGTGTGTGTGTGTGTGTGTGTGTGTGTGTGTTTCCTGATGTTCGGGATTGATCATGAGGCCTTCACTCTCAGCTACATCTCTAGCCCCTTTTATAAATTGTTTTTTTTTTTTTTTTTTTGAGACAAGGTCTTGCTAAGTTGCCCAGGCTGTGCTTGAACTTGACATTCTCCTTCCTTAGCCTCCTAAAGTGCTAGAATTACAGTCCTGTGCTACTGGATCATGGCTTTTTTCTTTTTTAGATAAGTTTTTATTGTTGTTGAACTTCATTAAAATGCAGCTATGTAATCATACAGAATACTTTGTCTTTAACTTTTATGATTTTTTTATGAGTGTATTAGGTGCTCACTTAAAATTTCTTTTTTAAATTGCTGATATTATATTAGTAAACCACATAAACAATATTTATGTATTAGTAATATGTACAGCTTATTTTTTCTTAATATATGTGGCTTATTTGCAAAATACATGTTTTGTGGCGCAAAATGTTACATGTAGTATTCATATATATGTATATATATAATTTTTTCCATAGCTTCAAGTAGCAGATTTAGCACTGAAATGAATTATTTGATTCATAGAGTAGAAAGTCAAAAAATTTAACTTAGAAAAAAAACTAGCCTTTTTTTTTTTTTTTGGTCACCATCTTGTTTTAATTTTCACACCTGTCTAGTCAGGGTAGGGCTTTTTCCATATACCACTTTTTTTCCTCCTTTTTGGTTCTTGGTATGAAATTAGGGCACTACTACTAAGTTACACCTGCAGCCTCACATACCTTTTGTAACTAAGGCCAGATGTCTTTTCGGTGACTTAAAATGCTTCACATATTTTTAAAAATGTTTTGTTTTGTTTTGTTTTGTTTTTTAAACAAGGTCTTGCTCTGTAGCCCGGGCTGGTCCTGAACTCACTGGTGTAGCCCAGGCTGGCCTTTGACTTAGAACAATCTGCCTGCCTCAGCCTCCCAAGTGCTGGGATTAGAGGCATTAAAAATTGTTTCTTATTTTTATAAACAATGGAGTTAGAGGTCTTCTCTTCCTTTGTAAAGTGGAATGCTTAGCTTTTTCATTTCAGTAGTGATATAGGAGGGATATAATATAATAATAATTATAGCTACATTTTTCAACATTTAGTGTATGTCAGATGCTTTACAGAGCACTGTATTTTATCTTTTTAATCTTAAGACCCGGTGAGGTGGTTATGACAGTTTCTATTTTAGAAATGAAGAAACATTGACTCACTCAGACTTAGCAATATATTTACACTCAGCTAGTTAAGTAACTAGTAGAGGCAAGATTTGAAGTCAGGACTAATTCCAAAACTAATGTTTTTTCCTTACCTTGTTTCTTAATCTTTGAATGTAAGTGAAAGTTCTTTCCATGGACTCACATAAATGTGATTGTGTTCACATTTATCTTGCTTGTTTTTCGGTAAAGTCTATGTATCTGTTGTTATGCCTTTGTTTCTGGTTTTAGTTTTTTTGTTTGTTTGTTTGTTTTTTGCTTTTTGAGACAGGTTCTTGCTTTGTAGCCAAGGCTGGCTGGTCCTGAACTCACTGTGGAGTCCAGGCTGACCTTGGACTCATGTCAGTTCTCCCACCTCAGCCTCCTGAATGCTGGGATTATAGGCGTGCCCATCAGGCCAGGATATGTGGTAATGGGGAATGAACTCTAGTACTTACCACTTGACTTTTTAAATGCTGAGCCATTCCTCCAGCCCTGGTTTTCAGCTTTTAAATAATGTTAGTAAATAGTCCCCTACAAGTTGTAAATCTTTTGAATTTTATGAAGTAGAATCATAGGAGCATGATTGCTGTGTCTAGAGAGAATCTGTGTGTTTTTTTTTAAGCTGGCTATTGTTTGTATGTAATTTAATTATTTCCGGTTTGCTTCTCTAAAAAGGTATGGAAATTCACAGTTTCAGCAGTGTAGTTCTCACAAAGCACCTTTGGCCTTTTTCCCAGCCAGTATTAATTACCACTCTAGTTTTTGCTGCCAGTGGAAATCAATGATGTTAATATGTTGTTAGTTTGCAGTTTTCCGACTGCCAGTAAATATGAGTGATTTCCTTTTTTGGAAATAACCTCTTCATATTTTTTTGTACAGTTTTCTGTTTAAGAAGTCAGTTTCTAAGCACTATTTGTATATTATTGAGTGATTTCATGTCTTACAAAACATTTTTAGTTTTTATTTCCCCATTTTATTGATATGTACAAGTGCAAAATTTAAGGTTTACAATGGAGTTGAGCATTTTATGCACATACGTTTCTTGTCAAAGTGACAAGGGCTTTCCCGCTCTCCTTTTGTCCCTCTCCCTACCCTCCCTACCCTCCCTCCACCCCCACCCTGTCTCCCTCTTTCACTCTCTTTCTTCTGAAGTTCCATGAGGTAGTTGTAGTCTGTGTCTCTTATATCAGAGAGACCATTCGCTGTTTCACCTTCTGCTTTTGACTCACTTCACTAAGCATGATGTTCTCAAGTTTCTTCCTGCCTGTGAAAACCTCCATGCTGTTGGACCTTACAGATGCATAGTATTCCATTGTGTATAAGTACCACAGTTTGTGTATCCACTGGTCTGTTGATGGGTATTTTGGTGACTTCCATGTTCTAGCTATTGTTAGTTGTGCTGCTATGAACATGGGTATATATATATTTGTTGTGTGTTGTTTTGGCCTCTTTTGGATATATTCCCCGGAGGGGTGTCACCAAATCAAAGGAGATATTTATTTCTAGCCTTTTGAGTGTTCTCCATACTGCTTTCCAGAGTGGTTGAATGAATTTACACTCCCACCGGCAGTGCAGGAGGGTTCCTTTCTCCTCACAGCTTCGCCAGCACTGATTGCTATTTGACTTGTTGGTGTAGGCCATTCTTTCTGGAGTGAGATGGTATCTTAGCATTGTTTTGATTTGCATTTCTCTTATGGCTAGAGATGTTGAGCATCTTTTCATGTATCTATTGGCCCTTTGTACTTCTTCCTGAGTGGACTGCCTCTTCATTTCATTTGCCCATTTTTCAATAGGATCCTTTATTTTGGTGGGCTTAATTTTCTTTAGCTCCCTGTGTATTCTAGTTATGAATTGCTTATCTGAGGTGTTGGTGGTGAATATTTTTTCCCAGTCTGTTGGTTCTTTATTTACAATGTTGACAGTTTCCTTTGCTGTGCAAAAACTTTTTAATTTGACAAGATCCCATTTGTTGATAATGGGGATAATTTCTTTTGCTCTTGGTGTCTTGTCTAGAAAGTCTTTGCCTACCCCAGTGTCTTTTAGATATTTGCCTGTTTTGTCTTCTAGAAGGTTTAGTGTTTCATTTTTCATGTCTAGGTCTTTAATCCACATTGATTTGATTTGGTGCATGGTGATAGGTGTGTTACTAGATTCATTCTTGTGCATGTGGATGTCCAGTTTTCCCAGCACCATTTGTTGAACAGGCTGTCCTTTTTCCATTATATGGATTTGGCCCCTTTGTCGAAGATTAGGTAATTGAGGGTATTTGGGTTTGTTTCTGCATCCTTAGTTCTGTTCCACTGGTCTGTCTATTTTGATGCCAGTACCAAATTGTTTTTACAAGGATGGCTGGATTTTTTGTCTGGTTGATCTATCTGTTTCTGACAGCAGAGTATTAAGGTCCCCTACTATAGTTATGTTGGGGCCTATGTGTCCTTTCAGATCTAGTAGTTTTTGGTTTACATAATTGGGTGCTCTAGGGTTGGGGGCATATATATTGATAATTGTGATTTCTTCCTGTTCTAATGTTCCTTTCACCAGTATGCATTGTTCATCTTTGTCTCTCTTTACCTGTTTTCTTTTGAAGTCTGATGAGTCTGAGATTAATATAGCTACCCCTGCTTGCTTTTTGGACCTGTTGCATGAAATATTGAATTCCAACCTTTTATTTTCAGTCTGTGAGTTTCCTTGTGGGTGAGGTGTCTCTCTTGTAGACAGCAAATTGTGAGTTTCTGTCTTTTGATCCAGTCAGCTAGTCTATGTCTTTTGATAGGTGAGTTGAAGCCATTCATGTTCAGAGTAATTATTGAGGTATGTTTGGTGTGTGCTGCCATAATTGTAGTTTTTCCATGTTGTTCACTGGCTTTACTCTTTTCTTAGCTCATTCTCCTCCAGCTTTTGTCTTTTCTCTGGGGACTCTTGTGTTGTTGGTTTCTGTTTCACGATCCAAGTCTCCTTTGAAAATTCTCTGCAGTGATGGCTTAGTGGCTGCAAGTTTCTTTAAGCTTTCTATATCATGGAGAATTTTAATTTCTTCCTCTACTTTAAAAGATAGCTTTGCTGGGATATGGTAGTCTTGGTTGGAATTTGTGTTCTTCTAGTGTTTGAATGATACTGCCTCATGATCTCCTGGCTTTTAGAGTCTGGGTTGAGAAATCTGCAGTTATCCTGATGGGGTTACCATTGTAGGTCACCTTCTACTTTTCTCTTAATGCTTTCAGTATTCTCTCTTTGTGTTGGGCTTCTAGTACTTTAATTATGATGTGCCGTGATGAAGCTCTTTTCTGATCCATATTTTTTGGTGTTCTATATGCCTGCAGAAGATCAATGTTCATTTCTCTTCTTAGATTTGGGAAATTTTCTTCCATGATTTCCTTAACTATGACTTTTAAGCATTTTGTTTCGTCCTCAGTCTTCTCTTGGACTTTAATAATTCTCAGATTGTTTCTCTTTGAATCATCTATCAGTCATTGTAATGATTCAATTTCTTCTTTTTTTACTTTGCGTTCTTTATGGTCTTTCTGTTCCTGCTCCATCATTTTGTCTTCTAAATATGATAATCTGTTTTGAAATTGTTTGCTATTGTTGCTTATTGTGACCTGTGTGTTTTTTGCATCCTCTATTTCTGCATTTATTTTTTTTTTAAGTCTCTGTTGTGTTCTTCTCTCTCTTCTTGCATTGCCTTTATTCTCTTCCAGTTCATTACTTCTATGGTCTCCTCTACTTGCTTCTCAAAGCTTGCTTTTAGTTTAGCTAGGTCTCAGTGTAGCTCCTGTTCTATGGTTTTCATGTGCTGTATCATTTCCTTCTTTAATTCCTGCTTTAACTCGTGGTATTTCTGTGCCCAGAAGTTATCATCATTTGTGCCATTTTCATCTTTAGCTTCCGTATTTTTGGGATTCCTGGTATGCTCCTCTAGAATGTCAATATTTTTTGAAGGAGATTTATTTCCACGTTTCCTCATGGTTCTGTTGTCTTTTGTGGTTTCTGGTTGTCTATCACTGGCTTCCCCTGTGTGGTTCTCCCCAGGAGGTCTCTGTCCGGTGCTGGGAGAGCCCAACCCCTGCTTTGACCACTGAGGCAAGGGGCAGTGGAGATACTCAACTCCCTCGTGACCCTGTCCTTCATCATCCAGGCTCAGGAACTGCCTTGAGGTCTCCTGGTGCTCAGGACACCCACGCACCTTCTTGTCTGCTACTGTGTAGCTCTTTGTGGTGTCTGGCACGCCCAGCCTCTTCCACTGGGCTCCATGTTATGCAGAGTGGCCTCGAGCCCCACCTGAGGCTGCTAAGTAGTTTCCTCTGGCTGCCAGCACTCCCTGCCCCCTCTGAGGGGTTCCAAGGCCCTTGGTGCAGCTTCCTGCAAGCCCCGCCTCCCCCAAGGAACTTTTAGGTGCATGGATCAGCTGCCTGCCTCACCTGTGCTGTTAAGCAGTTTCCACTGGCTGAGGGTACTCCCTGCCGCCTCTGTGGGGCTGCAAGTCCCCAGGAGCAGCCGCGCGCCGTACCTCTCCAAATCTAAGCTCGTTTTTAGTTTTTATGTAGATAATTATATCTTGGTTAAGATCTCATTCTCTTGGTAGTTTCATAAATTTCCAAGTTTTTTTTTTTTTGCAAGATTGTTTTGTTATTGTATGTGTTGATTTTTATGCCTCTTATCCATTTGGTTATTTTTATGACAGATAAGATGGAGGTCCACTTTAACTTTCTTCAAGATGGACAGACAGTTATTCAGCTTTTTCTACTGAGCACAGCTATCATCTTTATTATAGCTTAAATTCCCATATATACCGGGATTGTTGATGTTTGTATATTCCTATACCAATACTGTTTTGATTAAAGAGGCTCTGAGTTATGTTCTGATACCTAGTAAATAAAGCAAGTCTTTTCTCAATATTTCCAATTACAAACACTATTGGACTGTTTTTGCAAAGTTAATCTTTTTTTTTTTTTTTTTTTTTTTTTTTTGAGACAGGGTCTCACTCTGTGGTCCAGGCTGTTCCTGAACTCACTTCGGAGCCCAGGCTGGCCTTGGACTCACAGCAATCCTCCTGTCTCAGCCTCCCGAGTGCTGGGATTACAGGTGTGTACCACCATGCCCAGCCTTATGTGGTGCTGGAGAATCAAACTAGGGTACTTAGCACTTGCTAGGCAAGCGCTTTAACCACTGAGCCATTCCTCCAGACCCTGCAAAGTTAATCTTCCATAAGAACCTTAAAATTGTTTATCAGTACTAATGCTCTATAAAGTTACAGGATTCTGATTTGAGCTGCATTTACTTTCTGTTGAGAATATAAGTTTAAAATTGTTATTGTATCTTTACACTAAGAATATGGAGTATCTTTCTGTTTTTAAATCTTTTTGTTTATGAAAGAACTAAGATTAGCCTTTATGTAAACATTGTGGGGGGTTTTCTAGTTTGATTTATTCCTCAGAATTATCTTAGAATGTTCTTTCAGTTGTAAACAGCATTTTTTCATGAGGAAAAACTTCATCAGATTTTCTATCCACCAAACACTATACTATTCTTTTTTTTTTTTTTTCTGATGCTGGAGATGGAACACAACACGGAGCTTTGAGCATGCTAGGCAAGAGCTGTATCACTGAGTCCTATAGTATTGTCTTTTGAGATTTGCTGGTAAAATAGGTTCATCTCTTTTTCATTGTTAATGTAGGTCACCAAGTTTTTTTAGTTCTGATTTATATTTAATAGAAGCATGAAGACCATGATAAATAATGATGGTGATAACATCCCTCTTTAACACTTGATTTTAATTAAAATAGTTTCGCAATCTTTTGGACACATGCCTTTTTTTGGTAAAATTTACTTTGGTTTTGTTGTTGTTGTTGTTGTTCACTTGTTTTTGTTCATATGAAGACTTAACCATAGAGTCTTCACAATGGGCTACATCCCTTGCCTATTTTATACTTTTGATTCCGAGGCAAGATTACTAGGTCACTAAATAACCCAGCCTGGACTCAGACTTGTGATTCTGCTGCTTTCGCCTCCGAAAGTGCTGGGTGGGATTACAAGCCTGGGCTGCTATGTTATTTAAGAGGTTTTCTTTAATTCTGTGTAGGAATTTTTAATTAAGAATGTCTACCAGATTTTATCGGGAGCTTTCTCATCACGTAATGAATATTATTTCTTTAACTTGTTGATGAAAAATATAATTCTTTGGCAGGTAATAGACTTCTTGATATTAAACTTCCATTAGTTTCATAAATTTCTACAGAATGTCTGGGAATGTAGTTCAGTGGTTAGAATTTTCGCCTAGAGTGCACAGGGCCCTAGGTTTGCTCTCCCAGATCCACATAAAAGGTAACCAAGCTTGGTGCAAGGCTGTAATCCAGCACATGGGAGGTTTGCCTTGTGTTCTCTTGGTAGGTTCAGGTACAGTCTGGACTATAGAATGAGACCTTGTCTCAAAAAAAAAAAAATTTGTGGTACAACTAACCTTAGCTTTTTTATTTTCTTTGATGGAATTTGGTATTGAACCCAGCTTGGTCTCTCATTTGTGTAATTAGCACCTTGGAACTCAAGTGAGATTCTACAACTGTGGCCAATGACATTAGTGAAGAAAGTGGTTTATCTTTTAAGTTTAAACATTCTGGAAATTCGGATACATATATCTCTGTGATTCATGGACTCTGTTCCCACAGATTTTTGTATTTATTTTGTAGATAGTCTCACTGTACAGTCCAGGCTAGCCTTAAATTCACGGTGTAGCACCAACCAATAATTCTCAGCCTTCCAAGTGCTGGGTTTATAGGCATGTGCCACCATTTCTGGCTTATGTCCACTGATATAACCAGCAGGTTAAAAAATTTTTTTTAAATCGCTCCAGTGCAGACCATAACCAGGCTCTTTTTCTTGTCATCATTTCCTAGAGAATATAGCATATTGGGGCTAGAGGAACAGCACAGCAGTTAAAGCACTTGCCCAGCAAGCTAAGGCCCTGGGTTAGATTCCCTAGCAACACATAAGTTGGGCATGGTGGTGCACACCTGTAATCCCAGCACTGGAGACGGTGAGGCAGGAGGATTGCCAGGAGTCCAAGGCTAGCCTGGGCTCCATAGTGAGTTCAGGACCAGCTTGGGCTACAGAGCAAGAGAGTGAGACCCTATTTTTTGGTTTTCGATTTTCAGACAGTCTTGCTAAGTCACTAAGTTGCCTAGACTGGGCTGGAACTTACATTCTTTGTGCCTCAGCTGCTGAGAGTGTTAGCGTTACAAGCCATCAGGCTCAGCTAAAAATACCATATTTTCAAAGGCGAGAAAAAGATTGGCAGTTTGATAGAGTGTGAACAGAGAAAGTAATTTGAGGGATAGGGACCAATCCTAAAATGTGTCATAAGTTATACTTAAGTTTTCAGGCACTAGAAAGTAACAGAAGTTTGTAGTTTATTTTGCAATGCTGGGTATTGAACTCTGCCTTGTGAATGCTACACAAGTACTCTTGTCACTGATCTACACCCCTAGATCCATTTGAAGCATTTTAAGCAGTCATATATTCAGGTTTGGAGTATGCAGAACAATTTAGAGCCAAGTTATCCAATCCACAGCTCGGGACCTACTTGATATCCAGTCAGCTTTGAATGTTGCCCAACGCAAAATGTGTTTTGTTTCTGTGATAATTCAGCTGCATAGTTGTAGAATGCCAACTTTGTAGGCTGCTGCATATGTTTCTGGACAATTAGTAATGTATCTTCAAGATCTGAACTTTTGGGGCTGGTGTATAGTTTAGCAGTTGCCTGGCAAACAAAAGGCGCAGTATTTGATTCCTTAGCACCATATAGCCAGGTACAGTGGCATATGCCTATAATCTCACCGCTGGGAGGCTGAGCAGGAGGATTGATTGCTCTGTGTTCCAGGCCAACCTGGGCTACAGAGCAAAACCCTGTCCAAAAAAAAAAAAAAAAGAAAAGAAAAGAAAAGAAAAGAAAAGAAAAAAGTCCTAATTTTCAACCCTTTTTTTTTCCCCCTTGAGACAGGGTCTTCCTAAATTGTTAAATTTTCTGCACTAGGATGGAACTTGCAGTCCTCCTGCCTCAGCTTCCCAGAGTGCTGGGATTATAGGCCTTTCCTGCCAGGCCTTGCCGCCTTTCAACAATATTATTTGATTTTTTTAGCAGTATTTTTTGATATTTGTGGCAGTGGAGTCAGTCGAGACTGTGCAAGTGCCAAACCAGCATTGTGTAAGGGAGGACACAGTCCTATGCTAACTCTGCCTCTTGCAGCTGCCACACAAAGTGAGTGGAAACTTGTGTGTGTCAGACATTACGTGTGATTATGTGCTGGGTGAATAAAATACATTGATTACCAGTAACGTAAATTCAGCTTATCTACGTATGAATACCTGTGAAGTCAGGCGTTTTTTATTATTAGGACATGAAAGCTTTTTTATTTAATTATTAAACTTGGTTTTACTTTATAAAATAATTTAATAAGTTTAAATAGTGTTTTTTTTCAGCAGTGTGGTTTAGAAACTATATTATTTATATTATATGGGGCTCACCACTCACATGTGGCCCAGGCAGTTTAGTGTCTACTTAAAGGCAGGTGGGCCTTGACTCAAATCCTGGTCCTACTGCGCTCTGGTGATTGACTTTGGGGAATTTATTATCCCTAGGCTCTGATTTTCTTATGTAGTAAAATGGAGTGATGAAAATTCTTTATTTGTAAAGTTGTTAGAATTAAGTTAGATAATGCATGAAAATGATACAATTCATAGTTCATATTAAGTGTAAACAACTACTGTTATCTCTAGTAGTGTTAGTTTTAGTTGTGGCTACTTAGTGAAAATGAAGTAAACTAGTTGGAGTGAAACCTGTTAATAACTTAAGCAAGTGACAGTTGTGTCTTGAATTACTGTTCCTGGTAATATAGTCCCTCTTTGTCTGCTGAGGAACTCAATCCACATCCTTCAGCAAATGCCTAAAAAACCAAACCCTACATCTTCTGTGGTTTTTTCCTATATGTGCCTATGATAAAGCTTAATTTAGAAATCAGGCCCAGTAAGAGGTTAGTAACAATGACAAGTAATACCAAGGAACAGTTAATAGCAGCATTTGGTCATAAAAGTTATGTCTCTCTCAAACTCTGGACTTTTCCAGTTAATATTTTCCAACTGCGGTTGACCATGGATAATTGAAGCCACGGAAAGCAAGACTGCAGCTACATAATACTGTGTTATTCGAGAGAGTTTCAGATGTGGAACCCTAGAGCTTAACTTCATGACTGAACAAATGTTGGGAAGTGTGGGGGGAGAGGGAGGAATGATAAAAGATGAGTCAGAATACCTCGAATCACATTTTTAATTGCATTGATACATACAAATCCATACCACCTATGCTAACATAATATGTTAATCAGTTTTTAAGGCTCATTTTTATCAAATAATAAGTGATAGTTAATGCTAAGATGTGAAACTTACAACTTTGAGTATTTGAGATTGCTCTCTTCTCATTTGTATGACTTAAGCCTCTGAATAAGTTAGAAAAATAATAAGTACCATTTGAATAATCTTTTATTCTTTTTTGGTTACATTTTCTGCCTTGTTTCCTTTTTAGTTCTGTCATTTATTTTAATTATTTTTTTATTTTAATCCATTTTGTCAGGTAGAAACATATACATGTCATTTTGCAAGAGAGAAAATAACCAATAATGAAATTATTAAATACTGGCAAGTTTATATGGTTTATCCACTTATGTTCTTGTATCTATAAGACTTTTTAACTGGTGTTATGATTTAGATCAGTAGTCTCCAACCTTTTGACACCAGCAACCAGTTTATTTGATGACTAAATGGGGAGGGGGATACCTGTTACGCAGTGAGCTGTTGGAGGACAGCTTTGAAATGGTAAGCAGTAGAAGGAGGGGAGCAGGAAGGGAGCTCTGCCTCTTGTCACATAGTAGAGGCCTTGGAACCTATAGGAGCTTCCTGATAGGAGATGGAACTTTGCTTCCCATCCACCGTATGCTTACTGCTCATAGGTCCAGGCAGCCCTGTCCTTCCAAGGCCTCAGTCTGGTACCAGGGCAGCAGCCCAGGGTTTAGGGACCCCGAGTTTTATTAAGTACCAAAGGGTAAAGAATTATTCCTGTAATGGTATGAGAACCAGTAGAACTAAGAGTCTCATAAAGTAGGCAACTTAAACCTGGTATCATTTTTTGTCAAATTGGTATGGGAAGACGTTTTGTAGCCAGGTTTTTTTTTTTTTTTTTTTTTTTTTTTTTTTTTTTTTTTTTTTT